>JAMBUN010000008.1:0-113281 GCA_030271035.1 Microascus cirrosus
GGGGGGGCCGCTTTTTGGGCTATGTCGCCTGGTGGTTTGGGCTGAACGGCATTCGATCGCAGGTCACGAAACCATTGGCCCGGAGCAATTGAGAAGAACGTTAGGAGTCTTGTAATCTCGGCTACTGCCTCTGTCTTGGACGTGATGAGTGCATCCTGCATGCTTCTACACAGGCCGCGAGCTGGGGTTGGCGATTGGTGTTGTTAATGGATGTGTCTCGCGAGCCGCTAAAACTTGGTCCGCCAAGTGCCTAGTCGTCGTGTGAAGCCTTCGTCCTTCATGTGGGCTTGTTGCCATTAATTTAAACCGGACGCAGCCGGTAATGAGACCTGTCCAACGTAGCAGCGGAGGCCAAGCTTGTGCTTCGTCTGCTGAATCAAACCACTTTGTGCTGGGGAAAAAGATTGGTCCCTCCTCATACTCCGCTCAGAGTGGGCTTGTGGCAGGAAACTCGAACGGCACTGGGCGCTTGCGGCCAGCGCCAGAACGGGAGGGTTCGGCTAGAACGTTCAAGCTGCGAGCTAATTGCCAGCCGGTCCATGCTCGTTCCACTCGGGCTTTCTTGTCACGACGGCTAGCAGAGAGCAGTGTTGTTCCTAGAGTATCCGTCGGAGAAAAGAACATCAAAACCAGTGTGTTAGTGGAATCCAGCGTTCGTGGAAAGCGCATGGCTCACGCAGACAGTACTTCGGAATACAAACTGTGTACGCCGGAAAAGGTGGGCATATGGAGAAGTGTTCTGTACCTGTTGCGGCACAATCCGGTCCATCGGTTGTTGCTAGGCCCTCTGACCTTTACCGACATGCACAAAGCAAGCCCAGTGTGGCGAGGACGGTCCCTCCTGACCAGCCCAAATTGTAAACTATACATCAGAGTCAGTGGCCCTCCGGAAGGGAATGCCACGAGGGTTCTGTGGATCCTTGATTTTTCTAGTGCGCTTTCTCCGTGAACCAAGTGGGAAGAGGTACAGTGCGAACTGGGCTCTCAAGAGACTTGGGCGCTCGGAGATCTCCTTCCCAGGGCATGGACCTGCGCAATGGGCTCAGGTATTCTCGCAGTGCAACGCTATGACTGGAGATCGCATTGGTCCCCCCACCTGGCAGTGATCCCCGTGCGGGTATGGATAGGCGACGACGGGCAACCCGAAACCACAGGGAGACCGCTGCCAGAGCCCAGCGAGCGAACCCCTCGGTGTCGCATGCTCCTGCCATTTGGTGCGAGAAACCACGACTGATGGAAGGGCTTTGGCTGGCCTGTCGCAGCAACGGAGAGGAAATTCGGCGGATGAGGGTCTTACTCACATGGCGCTCTGTCCATTTCAAGTGACAGTCCAACCATGGGTGGCTTTGCCCCGCTCCCAAGGGGGGCAAGCAGGGTCGCAAAAGCGCTCCCTTGGGAGAGCACAGTCGCCTCCACGCCGCCTTCGCCTTCCAATGTTTTTCCGACGGGCCACACCCCTTGTTGCACCTGTCCCTTCCACGTCCACACCCAGTGTTTTCCCATACGCCCCTCCCCACCCGAACCCCAGGACCATTCATGGGAAGTACCCACTCTCTTTTACCCTTGCCTTTTTCCTCCGCTGGTCACCCCCAATAGCCTGCCCGACCCTCGTTCCTTTCTCTCCCCCAAAGTCGAAAATCATTAAACCCCCAGGTCGTCCGCACATTCTCAAACCCTTCTGAAATCCCTTTCTTTTTGTCTCAAATCTGCTTCCCTTCTTTTCCCGTCTCTTGTCCCTTCTTCCCCACCCTGGCCGCCGGAGCCGCAGGTCGTCAAGCCCGCACACACTGATCGTTCTTGCACATCTGCCCGAGGCACATCATTCCCTCGCCCCCTTTTTCGTTCTCTCGTCCCATCGACATTTCCGACATTGTTCGTCGCACACTTGTCTATCATCGACGACTGCAACGAACTGTGCCAGGTGATTGATGAACCGCACGCAGGCCTGCTAGCTTTTTTTCCCACTATTACATATTCGTTTCCATAAACACGTTGTTTTAATTTATTCGATCCATTGTTTCGTGCCTCGGACTACAGGAAGCTAGCTTCGATCCCGCGATACCCCAACGACCGACACGGACTCTTCCCAATTGCTTGAAGCAACTTGGAACCGTCGCGAACGCTTGCGAACCTATTTCCTTTTTTGTACCCAACCGGGCTGGACTCGACCCTTCTGTCACTTGTCTCGACAGAGTCTACAAGGCAGCGCCTTTCAAACTGGACTCTACCAACATTCGTTCCGCGACAACGGCTTCGCATCTGCATCGTTTTCCTTATCCTCTTGAGATCGGCAGGAGTTAAAAGATCGGATATTTTCATTCCTATCCCCGAGCTGCCCAGTGCCTACCGCCGGCCTGCTGGTGAGCACCTCTGAAAACCTCGTCCACCACAGCCGGACAGAGCTCAACTGCGATGTATTCGCAGAATGCAGCCATGGCTGCTCCCCAGAAGCCAGAGACGTTCATGCTGAGCACCGAGGCGCAACAAGCGCTGCCTCACGATGCCCAGGTCGCCCTTCAGCAGGTTGATAACCGTCAGTCATGTCGTCGCTTTTAGACCCGATAATTTACCATAAAGCTAACATGCGCTGCAGTAAAATACTTCCTGCTATCCGCTCCGGTCGACTGGCAGCATGACCAGTATATCCGCCGCTTCCTCCTGCCCACAGGTGAATACGTCTCGTGTGTTCTCTGGAACACCCTCTTTCACATTTCGGGCACGGACATCGTGCGGTGTCTGTCTTTCCGGTTCCAGGCATTCGGCAGGCCTGTCAAGAACTCAAAGAAGTTCGAGGAGGGAATCTTCTCCGACCTTCGGAACCTCAAATCCGGAACCGACGCTTCTCTCGAGGAACCCAAGAGCCCATTCCTCGACTTTCTGTACAAGAACAACTGCATTCGGACGCAAAAGAAGCAGAAGGTCTTCTATTGGTACAGCGTCCCCCATGACCGGCTCTTCCTCGACGCCTTGGAGCGTGACCTCAAGCGCGAGAAGATGGGCCAGGAAGCCACTACAGTGGCCGTCAGCGAGCCCGCTTTGTCCTTCCAGTACGACTCATCTCAGTCCCTCTACGAGCAGCTCACCAAGGCCCAACAAGTGAACTCGTCGTCTTTCAACGCCCAGCAGGTGAACTTTTCTCAGCCACAGTCTACTTCGCCCGTCATGCGCGCCATGGACTCCATGCCTCCGCCTCAGATGATCCCCCAATCGGTTGCCCCTTTAGTGGACGGGATGGACGCCATGGCAGCGTACGGGACGATGTCCATGGGTCCAGTGATGAACCAACAGGTGGTTAAGAGGGAGCCTGACATGAACCGGGTTCAGTACAACCAGAATGGTGTCCCTGTTGCCCAGGCACACCAGCGACATGCCTCGATGCCCGCGTATGGTCTAGAGTACTCGCCCGCGCCATCATTCACGTCGTCACACTACGAGGATTACAGCAACCGCGGTATCTCTTTCGAGCCTATTACCCCGCCGCAGCAGGCTATCACCATGAACGCCGAGCCGGCCTACATTGCCAACGAGGAGACGGGCCTGTACACGGCCATTCCCGACCACCTTAATGGGGTGAACGGCATCAACGGCATGATGCAGCTGCCGCCCTCCAACCTTGCTGGGACACAGTTCTCCCGGACTTATGGTAACAACAACGTATACAACGTTATTGAAGGCTCGCCAACTTACAAGCAGAGGAGGCGGCGTTCATCCATCCCGCCCGCGATGACCGCCATCGCGGCTGCTACTGGTGCTCCTGCCCCCACTGCGCCTGCGGCACACCGCCCATCGGACCTCCGCCGGTCGGTCTCGGCCTCGGTCGGTGCTGTGCCCGAAGGAGAGGAGTCGGCGGACAACTCGCCGCCCGGCCTCACCTACAGCGCCATGTCTATCGCGAGTCAGCAACACAAAGACATGCTCGATCTCTCGCGCCACGGAACCCCACTCTCCGCCGTCGAGGGAAGCCCTGCACTCAACCCCATGAGTATTCAACAAGACTTCTCTCACTTGGCGGGTGAAGAGCTCAGCGGAGAGGGCCCGGTGAAGGGCATGCAAGGGCCGTCTGGTGTCGTCCGTCGCGCGCGGTCTGCGACGGTCATGGAGCTGGGGCCCTACCCTCAGAAGTCCCATTCCTGTCCTATCCCCACCTGTGGCCGCCTGTTCAAGCGGTTAGAGCACCTCAAGCGGTAAGACTCGGTTACGGTTTCATTTGTTTATTACTTGCACCTGGCGTGAAATCTGACCAACAATCCAGACATGTGAGGACACATACACAAGAGAGACCCTATATCTGCCCACACTGTAACAAGGCGTTCTCCAGATCAGACAACCTAGCACAGTATGCCCCACTCTTTCCTTTATTCTCTCTCCTTTGTCCTTTCCTTTGTTTATTGGTTATGGCATATCGCTTGGCATATGTGGCGGGTTATGTTGCCAGAGAGAAGTTGGGCGAGAATCCAGGAATATGTCCCCCGACTCGCATCACGCGACGTGATTCGGACGGAGTGATGGGCCCGGATGTAACCAGAGGCAAGCCAAATGGAATGAAAAACTGACTGAAAAAAACCAACAGGCACAAACGCACCCATGACCGTCCCGATGGTGGTGCCGAAGGCTCTTCTTACAACCTCTCGGGCGAAGACGAAGAGGATTACTCAGGTGAAGACCAGCTAGGGTCTGTGGAGGAGGCTTCCCCCACTTCGGAGAACGCTTATGCTCACACATCGTTGAATGCTGTGGCGAATAACTCCGCCGCCAACACGAACGGGATGAGTCCTCCGACATCCATGCCCTCGGGGTCGACATACAATAGTCTTCAGACCCTCAGTATGCCGATGACCATGAGTACACCCCAGACGGTGAATACAGGCACAATGATATAAAACTTGATGATTCAGTTATATATCGTTACCTGCTGTCTGTTTCATCGATGGCGGAGTTGCGTCCGCGCGGTTCCACCTTTGGCTATCATCTTCATTCTCATATGCCGAGTTCTTGGGGTTTGCAGGTCATGTTCTAGGCGTTTTCGCTTGGGTCTTTGCCGCGCCTCCTTTTCTTTTCTTTCTTTTTTTGCGCCTTTTGGGGGGTTTCGTTATTGTGTCACGTTTCTTATGTCGTTTTACGCTTGAGCTGGGAGATACCGACAGGTTTCGGCTCAATAGATGGGCTTCGGGGTTGAAAAATGGGACCGGGGAATCTTGATGAGGAGGCGATCTCTTTGCATTTATAGCATGTGACGGACAGATCTACATGGCTTGTGCATAAGTTCTATACCACAGGCGGTTCCGCGTTCCCGAGCGACTTGCTCGGGTGACGATAGCCGCAGATGATACCAGCGGAATATATGCATCTTCCGCCTGACAGGTGGTTCATTCCAAATGCCGAAGTTTCTGGTGCACATGCCGCGTAGTAAATCCAAAATGTCGAGAGGGCTCGAGAGCAAGAGGGGTTACTCCAGGCCGCGTAAAAGTAATACCCTGAGAATACTCGTGCGGGCTATGTACTTCTAAAATAGACGTGGATATTATCATCCCTTCAGGTACGACACCATACCACCGCTAGCGTCTCTTCCCTCTCGTCTTGCCACCCCTTCCTCTGGAACCTCCTGTAAAACCACCGTCCAAATGCATACTCCGTATATCCCTCTCGCTGAGACTCAGCTCCGCACCCTTCATCCTCCCAATTCCGGGCATATCGACAGCCGCGCCACCCCTCCTCCGCTTCTTATCCTTCGGCCCTGTGCCACCTCCCTTCCGCTCCAGCACGATCCCGTTCTCCCACGCCTCCCTCCTCCGGCGCTCCTCACGGCTCTTCTTGGCGGATTCGATGCCCTTGCGCATGGTCATGGGCATGCTCTTCTGCTGGAGGATGCTGGAGGCGCCCGGGGCGAGGGACGTAACGCGGAGGTCGGCGGCATGGGCGCGGACGCGGCCCTCTGCGAAGGACTTTGAGTGGAGCTTTGAGGAGGGGTCGAGGAGGTGGGATTCTGTTATTAGGCGGTGGAGCTCGAGGTCTTGGGAGAGGAGTGTGCGGGAGTCTTCGGGGTGGTCGGAGGTTGGGGTGGTTGTTGAGAGTTTTGGGCGGGAGTCTTGGGTCGGAGGTCGGGAGGACTGTGATAGGCGGATATGTTAGTCGTGTCGCTGGGGTAAGGAGAGGAGGGCCGGGGAGTCTGTAGGCCGCCATACCATGAACGCCTTGAGTTCCCGTTTCCCCATGGATGCGCAGCCTTCTTCCGGCTGGGAAGTATGGTCCACAACCTCTACCACTTCCCCTTCCTCGTCTGATATACCACCCCACTCTTCGTCGTCCTCGCCGGGTTCGTCATTCTCGCTGGAGTCGTCCTCTTCCTCGTCACTGGTGGCGTTGCGTCTGGCGGGCTTCTCAAGTTCTGGAAGTGGCGCGAACTGCGCCTCGAAATGTTTCCGGAATATGGCTCGGGCTGCCTCTTCGTCCTCCTTGGTGTGGAGCGACTTGCGCTTGCGGGATGTGAGTGGCATTTTCGTGTAAGACTTTCGCGGTTTGGATATTCTATTCTAGAGTTCAAGCAACATTTTCCACTTCGAGTGTCGCCGGGGGTGGGCGTCAACCAATCACGCCCCCATCCCACAAGGATCTGGTCGATTATGTAACAAGACGACGGAGCTGGTGAGCATTGAACGGGACCATTGGCTCAGGTGATAGACTTGGGCACGATGCAGACTTACAAATGCTGGGCTTTCGCAGGCGTATCATAAAATGCACACTAGAGAAAACGGGTACGAAGCATGATTCCTTGTATTGGAGGAGTTTCTTGAAATACCAAACCTTGTGCTAAACGTAGCCCCGTCTTGTCACACCGCGTACTGCTCCCTCCTGGGCTTCCTCGCCGTATGAGACCAAAAAAAAAAAAAGGTAGGAGAGGGCTGGGTAAGCCTGGCAAGCTATATGAGCGCTATCGGTAAGACAGGAATGACAAGAGGTAAAAAGATGAAAATCAACGACTCATGAGCTGAGAGCGACGCGAAAGGGCGACAGCATGGTGGCTTGGGCTACTGTATACCTGCCCGTTTCTGATCCCGTGTGGAGCAGATTTAGGACGTATCCTTGATCTTGATGAGAGTGTTATCAATTTCTTCCTGTCCCTCCTGACTCATTCCATGTTCATCAGCGGGCTTATATGCAAATATGTTCTCCAGCTCGCCAAACTTGTTATCGACGGCGATCATGAGCCGGCAACAGAACCGCAGCAAGCACTTGGGCAATATGACCACGAACTCCGTTCCTAGTCGCTTCTCCATCTCATAGACATGGGCATGGAGTTGCCGTCCTTACTCTTCTTCGACCTGGGCCATGAACTCTCCGTACACCTTGACGAAAAAGACTGTGAGCTTCTGTGGTGTCGTTCTCGCTCTTCCCAAACCTGGATTTGGGCTCCATTTCGAATTTGGCAATGATATTTCTGTTCCTGGTACAGGGCCAAAAACCGTCCCCTTGTCTCGTTGAGGGCTATGACGAGATTCCTAGTCCGCTTCTCCTCTTGTTTCTCAAGATTGTTGAGCTTGCGCTCGACGTTGACTATGAGCGACTCTCCATCTTTCTCGATCAGGCTCACAATATGACCTCCAGCTCTTAGGGGTTGACGCTGAGATCCATCCTGGATACGCTCGGTCAAAGATTTCTGAGAGATATAGTGTGAAGGTAAATGGGCAGAGTTGATTGCTTTGAAGGACTTGAGAGTGGAATATGTGAATGGTTAAGGACGAAAGCGGAACACTGGGGGACAGGGGGAATGAATATAAATGTAAGAGAAAGTGCAAAAGAAGACGGGATGATAGGTGAGGCGGGTATGCGGGGTGATATACGGTAAGTGGTACTGTTCCCTTAACGAGGAGATGAACGAAAGAAACGCTCGCAGTGAGCTCTATGGAAAGGGACCGAAATGAGCCCCGAAGGGCAAGGATATGTAAAGACGGGTCTATTTTGAAGTTTTCCAACAAAATTACACCAGATTCTAGCATGGACGTGTCATGCCAGTGACGTCCGTCGACATATAAATGGAAGGACCAGAAGTATTTTTCTCTGGAACGTTCTAGGGAAAAGACATCCGTGCAGGGCCGAGTGGAAATTATTCTTCTCAAATGCCATAAAAAAACCTATTGCCATCAACTGTCACCACAAGATGGTTTCCGGCGGCGTACGACAGGGTGTGCCCGCAGTGTCTAACGCTGGCTTAGCCTTGGGAGAGTCACCAGACCGACAGACCAAGTTCAAGCATATCCAACAGGCGTGTCTGCTAGGATTATCATGGAGATTCCGGCGGCTTATACTTGGAGAGGACATCTTGACTGTCCCAAACTAGCTGCGGCTCAACACAGTTCCCACCACGCAGGCAACTCAGAGAAAAGGGTATCCGATGCGAGCCCCAGCCAAAGCATCTTGTCAACCTTGGCTACTATTTGCATCCCTGGGGGGTCATATGGGAGCATTCTCCCACCAAGGCTCACCAACTAGATCTTCGAGAATTACTGGAAGAGGTATTCGACATCTAGGATCTAGGTATAGTACTTTAGCGGTCTGAGAGAAAAAAGTACGCAGAAAGACCGCTGTACATGAGTGAAGGTCACGCAGCAAAGACTCCCATTTCTGGTGAGGATGTGAACACTCCGTTAGAACCGATACAACGTCTTTCTCGAGACAAAGTCCTCAATAGGAGGCAAGTGAGGACGAAGGTGATGTGATAGGATCTCTGCTAGCAGAGGGTTGGCTGGCTGGTGCTGTATGACTGTTGGATGGTTATGTGTCGTGCGATTGCTAAGCTGCTGGCTGAGTTCGAAAGGCTCATACGAGAGGGTTGGGAGGGCGCGCCCAGGAGCGTGATGCTGGGACTGCAAAGAAATGAATACAAGAATGGGGGCTCGAAACGAGACTTGGGATAGTGATGCTGAGGTTGGAATATCAATGCCGGGTTTGTGAATCACTCCAAACCATGGGTGAACGCAAGGCAAAACAAAAAAAGAAGTAGGTCTACTGGGAGTCGAACCCAGTTTTTCTGCGTTTTAGGATAATGTGAGGCAGACGTGTTACCGCTACACCATAGACCTTCGGGCGGGGAGTTCCGAGATTAGCTTTCTCAAGCTTTGCCGAGGTGGCGCCCAAGGCTGGCTCGAGAATTCCTAAGCCAAAATGCCGTGTGCCCCGGACATTTCCTCTGGAACCAAAATGGTGCTTATGAGTTACCTGGATGTTCGCCACGATAATTAACCACCTGCTGATGAGAGGTGAAGTTTGAAGCTAACACGGTGGTTATAGCGCTTCCGTCTCGCAAACATCACATCTTGCACTCCTGCTGTAACTAAAAGGTCCAGTCTGGACAACCACCGGATTTGGTGCGATCGGAGCTCTATATTTCCTGTTTTCCGGACGCCCTCTGCAGTCATTCCTCGATATTAGTTGCTACATACATGTCTTCCAGCCAGTTCCCTCTGGCAGCTAATAATCGCTAGTGTTCCCCTACTAGCAACAGCTCCTTTCCAGCTCTCCAAACAAGAGAGCTCCTTCCTGTTCTATAATCAGGAGAGCCGTTTCCTGCTCGAGCACAAGCACCTTCCAGCTCTATGACGATATGCACGTTCCCTGGGAGCTTCGTAGAATCGTAGACAAAATGGACATATTTCTCCCAAGCGCCCTGGATCCCTGGTTTGCGTGCTCCTTTCCTCTTTGTTCCTGGTCTCGTCGCAGGCTTTATACGTTTTGATCGTTCAGTGGCGCTAAACGGGCAACTGATAGTTTTGATGTGCTTGGTCTATTCTAGAACCTTGACGGGGGCCACCATCAACAACGCCGATTTGCTACCGGCTATCACACACATCTCGCACAAACATGCCAGACTTGGAACTGGATTTGTCGAGGAGGGCAAAAACCTGGAAGAGACCAAGTTCGGTCTCAGAGTAGCCCGAGTGATGCGCAAACCAATTGCAATGGCCCCCAGCACAGACTCAAGGATGTGGATCTGAGCCAACCGCTTCAAATAGTTCATGGGGGGCTGCGCGGAGAGCGGATGCTCGGAACCCAAGCGGGATCGAGAGACTGCGTCGCAGCTTAGCGCCCATCGCAGGAAGGTCCATTCTTCCTTTACCCCTAGTGATGTAATGTCGACGGGTGTCCGAAGAAAGACGCGATATACACCAGCTGTCCACCTTCGTGGTAATTGCAGAACGTCAAATAGGGATACAAACGTAAGTTTATCCTATCTACCCATGGAAGCTCAACTCCTTTGACTCTGGGTGGTATGTGAGACCTGTTCCTCTCCATCGCCATTTCGAAAAACACCTGGGCGCCCAACCAGTGGAATGCCAGCCTGTCGTCGCCATGTCGGAAGACCGCTGTATGAAGTCCGAAATCTAAAGCCCTACTCTCAGTCGCCCTTCTTGCCCCCTATGAGTCGGGGGGTTTGGAGCAGGCGCAGACCCAGCGGGCCCGGCGTGGAAGGAAAGCGAAGTTCGGAGCCAGTGACCTCGCGTCGGACGAAACCGCCTGGCGGCCCCCCGCTCAGGGCCCTACCGAAGCTGGTGTAGTGCTGTCGCCCCGAGGCGCTTCTTCCCACCAGTCCATCGCCCTCTGGTTTCGTATGACGACCGACGGTTTCGGTAGCATTGGCCTGGCCCTATCATGTTTCCTCAGCATTGGTGATCTCTGAACGGCTGCGGCCAATCCGTGAGCAGCACGAGGACGGCCAGAGGAGGGGGCTGGTCAGCAGCGTCGTGAGGATTGCGACACGCTATTATCCTATATATTATGCGGCCACTTGCCAACAGCACAGCCCACCCCACCGCTCGCTGCATCACTCCCCGGACGTCCTTCGCTTGCGCGCTTGCCATGAATTCATCTCAACGGCGCGTCCTTGTCGCACTGGCGTAATCAGCGTCTGTGGGCAGCGCCCGCTTAGCACAGCGATCAATTCTCGTTTGTTTGCCGACCCTTTAGACCCGCCACAGCGACTGCCGTCCCTCAGCACGCGCTCGTATTCCGCGCATCGCGGGCGCCTGTCGCTTAGCCACGCACGCGTCCCAGCTCCGCCAACAACAACACCAGCCTCGTCACCCGCCAAAAATCCCCTCAGGAGCCCGGGCCTCGCTCCTCAGGCATCACGAAGACCATGTCTCGGTCGCCAAGGAGGCATTCCTCCCGGGGCGATGAGCCTCCCGCGAGGTATCCTGACTACGACCCCCCGTCACCCATCTCGGATATCTCCCCACCGCCTGATGCTCCACCTCCCCCGCCTGCGGACAACCCGCGCCGGTCATCATACCTCAACGAACGGAGGCGTGACCGAGACCGGGACCGAGACCGAGATCGCGACCGAGACCGCGACCGAGACCGCGACCGCGATGACAGCCGGGGCTACGATCGCGACCCAGGCCGGCCCAGGCGCAAGGAGAGGGAGAGGGACCCAAGGGCCGACGACCCCCGTCACCACCGACCCACCGAGCACGGGAGGAGGCCGAGTAACGGCGACGCACGCTACCATTATCGGTCCGGGAGCGGCGCGCCCGTGCCGCCTGCCGCGCACCGGCCGCGTGAGATCAGGAAAGAACCACCGCCCCAGGGTCCGGTCCGGCGCCAGACCATCACCGAAAGACTGAAGTCCTCGTGGGGCGGTATCCTACCCGGCAATTCGACGTCGCGGCGCGCCTCGACATCAGCCGCCGCGAAGAGCAACCCGGTCATCAAGATACGCACGTGGCTGGAGCAGTGTAACACGACCCACGGCGTGCACTGCTACGACCCTAGCGCCGACAACGCGACTTTTCGGCCTATGTGGCTCGTCGACTGCACTGACAGGAAGCTGGTCAGATCGAGGCCCGGTGACCAGTATGTAGCCCTCAGCTACGTCTGGGAGCCAGTTGGGAGACCTCCACCTGTTGTAACGATGGCGAGCAATGTCACGAGCTTCGAGGAGATGATCCCCGAGGATGACCTGCCGCCAACCATCGACGACGCGATATGGCTTACCCGTAAGCTGGGCTTGTCTCTGCTCTGGGTAGACCGCCTGTGCATCGTGCAGGACGATGAGCGGGAGAAGGATAGGCATGTCAGGAACATGGCCTACATCTTCGCGAACGCATATCTCACCATCGTTGCTGCTAGCGGGACCGCCGCCGCCCGCCTAGGCGGTCTCGACAAGAAACCGACAACTAAGTCCTCTAAGCCTCCAAACAGGTCGCACAACGAGCTTATTGCGGAGTCGAAGTGGAACATGCGAGCATGGGCGGTCGAGGAGGCGCTCTACTCACGGAGGACGGTCTACATCTTCGAGGACACGGTAACGTGGGAGTGCCACTGCGATATGTTCCAGGGCTCGCAGAGCAGGTTGAGGATGCTGAAACCAGGTTCGGGGCACAAGTGCGTGAGCCGGCTGGGCAGCGCGCATCTAGCCTTCCAACACTCACCGTGGCCAGACATGGATGACTATGCACGTATCGTCATGGACTACACCATGAGAAGACTCTCCTTTGTCGAAGATACCACCAAGGCCTTCGCCGGCGTCACTTCGGTGCTATCCAAAGTATTCCCCGGCGGCTTCGTTTGGGGAATGCCGGTGATGTTCTTCGAAGTCGCACTGCTCTGGCAACCGCAGATATCAATTCGGAGGAAGGTCCTGCCCCTGGACTCTACCCATCTCAACGCGCTTCCGTCGTGGTCTTGGATGGGCTGGTACTTTGACGACATACCTGTGGACCTACTGCTCTGGCGCGCCGCGGCAGACTACGTCGAGTCCTCGCCCCCTTTCAAGCGCGGCGCCTCGTCCCGTCGTTTCCAGTCCCAGTTCCACTACCGCCTCCGATCACTTGGTATCGAATGGACCATCACCGACAGGACTGTCCGCACGCCCCTTGATCCCAACGGCCTCCAATACCGCGGCAAGTCCTTCCGCCGCAACGCCTCACTCCCCGACGGCTGGTCCCGTGACGACTACGCGTTCACGCATGCCTCGGACCCCAACACACTCTTCCGCTACCCCATCCCTGTGCCACCCACCAGTGGGCCCGAGCAGTTGGTCGTTGCCCCGCCCCCGCCGGGCAGTTTCCTAACCTTCACCACCACTCGCGGCTTCTTCGACGTCGAGCTCAGCCGTAACAAGGCCTTCAAGGCGCGCACGAACCCTCCCATCGGCATCGGGAATATCTTCGGCCGCGGGGGCCGGTGGGCGGGCCAGTTCCGGAGCCACGACGCATGGCTGGGCATCCAGACGTCGAACCACGATGGGGACGAGAAGCTAGAGTTCATTGCCATCTCCGAGGCGTCGGAGAAGGGGGGCTCCCATGTCTTTGACGAAGAGGTGCTGAGGCCGGTACAGAATTCGGACGGGGTTGTGGAATTCGTCAATGTTTTGTGGATCGAACGCATCGGGGAGGTGTGCTATAGACGGGGACTGGGGCATATTCTCTTGTCCGTGTGGAGCGCGGAGGCAAAGGAACGGGTTCCCATACTTCTGGGGTAAGTCCCATTTTTTAAGGGATATATACGTTTCTGCGTTGGTCACAGTTAAGACGGCTGGCGTCGGAATTCGGTGGGGGTATCAGTGAGTTTCTGAGTGCCAAGGTGAAAGCAGGGTGCTGGTGGTTATAACTGATATATGTCACATCATGATCATCACGGTCACGGCCGGAAAGGGCCTGGAATGCAAATTTGAATACTATTGATTGATTCCTGAAGCTATAAAGCGTCTAGCTTTGTAACCCAACACGTGTACCCCAATGCGCGCATCGAATAAATGAGCAGTTAGTGGATAGTTGGATGACAGCACTCAGCGAGCCGGGCAATGTACGTGTATCATGAGTTAGCGGGCAACCCCGTAGCTCAGCTCAAGTGTGGTTCAGTGAGGCAGGTGTGGATGCCAGTTGGAGCCGCCTGCCTACATTACCTGGACTCACTTGACCAATCAGAGTGTGATCTCAATCATCTTGCTCTGCCGCGACCGAACTGAAGCACCACCGCAGCCTGGATCCTCGTCTCTACCTCACTCCCAGATCTTTGGTACAAGCAAGAGTACCGGCAGGGGGCAGCTAGAAAGAAGGGGGCATAATATCGAATGAAAGGATGAAATAACATGTCTTTACCTCACCAAACCCAAATCATGTCCCGCTGTTACCCATCGCTTCTACTCTATCAACGCTCTTGAAACACAAGGTGAGCAAACACAGGTCCATGGGATTGTCTCCTCTGAATCTATTAAGTACATACGCGACCTCCGCCGTCTAAACAGAATTAAGGGAGACAAGACAAGCCGACACAGCAGACTCCCTAAACCCAACCCGTCCCGTAGCAAGAAAAGGGGGTGGTAAAGTCACACCGGTCATGGCCGCTTTCCCCTTTGTTTCCCCTCCGGCCCCGCCTCGAGTGCTGGTTCAACCCCTCGCCCACGGTGGCCGACTTGTATAAGTAGTATCCTCTTGAATCCAGGCACAAGTTCTTTATCCGCCGCCCAGGACACAGAAAAGAGATTTTTGAAGAAGGCATAAAGGAAGAATAGAGAACCAAAAACCGAAAACACACAGCGAAAACACACAGCCTATGATTTCCATTTGTACACGTGCTCGCCCCGAGCACCAACTCATACCTCCGGATATCCCGACCCCGAAAACGCCCTTAAAAAAGAAGACTATGGTCCTTCGCTAAAGCACAGCACGCCTCGGGCAGGGAGGACCTATCCGTCGACCTTGTCGCCATTGGCAGCATCCTTCGCGCTCGACGAGACCAGCCTGATCCTCGTGCCCGTCGATGCCGGCTGTGGTGTTCCGTTGGTAGAGGCAGCCGCTGATTCGTCCTTGGACCCAAGGTCCTCTAGCTCCTGAAGGTCGGGGCTCTTCTCGAGTTCCGCTTGGAACTGGGCATTGAAGAACTCCTACTCCAAATTAGTAAACGTTACAAACAATCAGGCCCCTACACTCTGAGCTTGGAAAAAGGGCAAACACACCTCCATAGTGGTAGCATCCTTGTACAGTATGCTGCCATCTTCATTGTACGTCCGACAGTTCTTGATCATCAAGTCGATATCCCTCTTCATGTCGCTCAGACTACTATACTCGAGCTTCTTGATCTTCGACTCAATCTGCTTCATGCAGATTGGCGACTGGATGATGAGGTAGTAGTCGGCGTAATCTCGCTTGGGAGGCAGCTTGATGAACGGGCCGATGATGAGTCGCTTGCCGGGCTCCGAGTCGTCCTCTTCGGCAGGCTCGATCAGGTCGTCCACCTCGAGGTTCATGAGCGAATCGAAGAGTGACCGCAGGCCCTTCTGCAGCGCCTCACGCTGCTGAAGGTTTATGCGAGAGTCGCCGTTCGCCGAGGAAACCGCCTTCGGCCGCCCTTGAGGGCCGCGACGCTTCTTCGGCGGCGGCTCATCGTCACCGTCTTCGGCCTTGCGCTTCTCGGTCTTCGCACTAGGTTTCCGCCCGCGCTTTTTGGGTGTTTCGATCTCCTCGGTGCTCGCGCGACTGGCTGACGGCGAGTTAATGCCGGACGAGTTCTCCTTGGCTAGTCGCTTGAGCCTGTTCGCCTCACGCTTGTCACGCCGGGCTTGCTTTCTAGCCGCTGCGGCCTCAGGAGAGTCATCGTCATCATCCACTGCCATCAGCCATTGCTCTTCGGTAAGACCATCGTCGTATTTCACTCTGGTGCGCTCGCGGGCACCGCGACCGAGGACGGCTGTTTCCTCCTCCTCCTGCACGGGGTTGCCCTCGGTAAGATAAATGTCAGGCAGCTCCTCCTCCGTCATGAGTCTCGACTGCGCCTTGCACCCTGGCGCGGTACCGTAAACAGGGTCGCGTTGCCTCTCCTCATCTAGCTTCTGGAACACACTCATCTCGTCGTCATTTCGAGCCAGTATCATATTCAATTCGTCATCGTTCATCTCCTCTTGGTCTCCCAGCTCGGCCATGTCTGCCGTCTCCAGAAGCGTGCGCAACATGGCATCTCGGTCCGTCTCCGAAGATTTGTTGTCAAATCTACCGGCCTGAATGACTTTGCCGTCCATGTCAAGTTTGAATCTTGCACGCTCGAGGATCCTCTCCTCCACCGAGTTTGAACTGATCAGCCGAAGGATCCGGACCTCGTTCTTCTGACCAATACGGTGAGCACGGTCTTGTGCTTGCAGATCCTGGTGGGGGTTCCAATCCGAATCATAAATGATGACGGTATCTGCCGTCTGAAGGTTCAGTCCCAGTCCACCAGCGCGCGTGGAGAGAAGGAACATGAAGTACTCGGATCCGGGCTCGTTGAAAGCCCTGAGAAGCTCGGACCGATCCTCCGACTTGGTCGTACCATCGAGTCGGAGATACTTGAAGTGTCGGTATCTCAGATAGTCCTCCATTATGTCCATGATAGCTGTCATTTGGAAGAACATGAGAACGCGGTGCCCCGTCGCCCGATACTTGGGGAGGATTCGATCAAGAAGCTCGAACTTCCCGGCAGTCCGCCACAGCATGTCATTGCTGACGCTGCGAGGGTTCAGCACATTCTCCACCTCGTCAAACACGAAAGGATGGTTGCAAAGCTTCCGGAGCTGCATAATCATGTTGCTCAAGCCGCGAGCGCCCGTCTTGCCACCCTTGCCATCACTGACAATGAGCTTGTTGTGCGTCGCCATCTGCTTGTGTAGCTTGGCTTGCAAAGCGGAAAATTTGCATTTGATGACCTTTTCGGTTTTGTCGGGAAGGTCTTTCTCCACATCCTTCTTGAGACGACGAAGAAGGAAGGGTCGGAGGACTTTGTGAAGACGCCTGATAACGAGAATCTGCTCTTCTTCGGTCAGATCCATCTTGTCCTGGCCACCTGTGTTGGCAAATGGCGTGTTGAACCACTCGTCGAAGGTTGACGCCGATTTGAAGATGGTAGGCAAGACAAAGTTCAACATGGCCCAAAGTTCGCCGAGGTTGTTCTGAAGAGGGGTACCGGTGAGAATGAGGCGGAATCTAGTCGAGTAGTAATTCTGGATGGTAGCAGTGAGTTTGGATTGGGTATTCTTCATGCGGTGACCTTCGTCGATAATCATATGGAACCACTTAATCTTGCTCAGAATTGGCCGATCCTTGATGATGTATTCGTATGTCGTCAGGAGAACCTGGAACCTTCCCTGCCGGATTTTCTCTTGTTGTTGCTTGCGCGCGTTCGGCGGCCCCTTGTACACTATCCGGGAAATCGACGGCGCCCATTTCTCGAACTCGAGGTTCCAGTTAGTCAGGGTACTAAGAGGCACAATGACGAGGTACGGGCCCATCTGCTGCTTCTTCTCGATGAGGTAGGTGATGAGACTGATTGTCTGAATGGTCTTTCCAAGACCCATCTCGTCGGCCAGGATACCATTGAGATTGTTATTGTAGAGTGAAAGCATCCACTGCAAGCCCTTAATCTGGTACTCCTTGAGAGTACCGCCAACTAGGATACTCGCCTGTTCGTGGACTTCCTCCTTGATGCGGTGGGCGACGGCATAGTAGTCGATCTTGCGGCCTGTTCCCTCCTCGTCTTCCGACTCAGCCTCAGTCTCCTCGGGCTCAGGAGATGCCCCCTCATCTCCATATCTCTCAGCTGCCTGGCGCTGTTGCACCTTGACGGACGAAGCGAGTTGATGAAGGAAGCCATCCGTCTGCTTAAGCAAGTGAGTGATACGGGTATCCTTGGCCTGGTCTAGCAGCTTCATGTATGCCTCCTCGTCGTTGGCCTTGAGGGCCTGGAGACGCTGCTTCGCCGTCCGCTCGATTCGCTTCTGTTCTTCCTTCTCAATGTTGTAATGCTGGTTGTGCATAATCTTGCTGAGCTTGTGGGCCTTGCTCTTCTGCGCCTCGGCTGTGTTGAGTATGTCCGCACGATGGTTACAGATAGCCCTGAGGAAGTCGACATGCTTCTTCTTCTCGCGGTTCTCGCGAGCGTCGCGCTGCTGTTTCTCGAGCTTCTCGGTGATTCGAGCCTCCCTGACGCTCTGCTTCTTCATGCGACGGTAGTTGCTGCGATTAGTAGTCATAGCCAGGTTGTCGTACGACATCATCATTTGGCCGACCCTTTCACGTAATTTCCGCTGCCTAGCGTACTGCTCCAGAGCCTTCATCTCAATGATCGCCTTGACACGAAGGCGCTCGTCGGCTTCGGTGGCCTCTTTCCTTGAGTCCCAGTGCGCGAGGTTGGCAGGAAGGGACTTCAACTCCGAGTACCGGTGACTCATTCTGTTGAAAAGGGAGCGCTCCTGCTCGAGACGGAGTTGGTCGATATCAACCCCTGTGGGGAAGATACTTGGGATGATCCAACGATTCTTCCGCTGCCCATGGTCGTAGTAGCTGATGGCCTTCTGCAACGTGCCATACGGCGACTTGAACGTCTTTGGCATTGTGTCTGCGGGCGCCGCTTCCTCTGACGCGCCACCAACATCACTACCCTCTTTCTTAGCGGGATCCTGAGTTTGTGATGCGCCGGGAGTGGACTGGGCCGTTGGCTCGTGGAGTGAAGCCTGCCGCCTCTGACGCTGTGAGAATAACGTCTGGCGGATGTTCTGCGGAAGACCGGTGTTTCTGGATAGTAGTTTGAAGGCGGCGATTTGTTGTCGCAGCATGCCGAGTTGTTGTTGGGAAAAGAGGCCTGTGTTAACACCATTTTGCGCGCTAGATGGGGACGAAGCGGACCCAGGAGCGGGTTGCGTCGGCGTGCCTTGGCCAGGACCCTGTGGTCTTCCGGGTTGAGATCCATTGACGCCATTCGGCGCATTCTGGGACTGTTGTGGTGACTGCTGCTGCTGCTGAAGCATCTGTTGCTTTAGACGATGGGCCTGCTGCACACTCCGCAGAACTTGTTGGACCTTGATGAATTCTGGGTCTGCAGGCGAGACGCCGGTATCTTTCATGTGTTTGAATTTCTGTCACATGGGTTAGCGACTTGGAACTATAGGCGCCGGGAGAAATATTGGTTGAATTGCACACAAAGAACAAGGCAAGGCAGGGTGGGTGGCGCGCGCATCAAGACGCGCATGGGACGACGTACTCGGTAGATCTCTTCAACCTCCTGCTTCGGGAGCGAAGCAGGCATGGCGGCGCCAGGGTGCTGGACAGCCGGGCTAGGCTGCACAGAAGCCATGTTGCCTGTCGAAATGCCCGGGTCCCGTTTTACGTGTATTTGACGCGGTATCCCTGATTGGCTTTACTCTAACTCATATCGCGAAGGCGACATCGACATCTACCGAGTATCTAGCGCGGCGAGACCACGATTTGCAGATGCGATAAGGCGTGCTTGTTGGTGCAGAACACCCGTGTGGTTGGGTGGGTGCAAAGGAGCGACGCGAGTTTGGCAGCCCGGCGAGCAAGGGGGGAAGCGCGAAGCAATCGCGAAAATAAGGAACGCGATTCGGCGGATGGGGTCGAGTTACGTGGCACGAGGCGAGCGTCGGCCGGTGGGAGGTCGGAGGGTCGCAGTCGGTACGATGAATTGGCCTTTTTGTTCAGCCGCGTCGCCAAGGTGGATTTCCAGGCGGTGCGTTGTGAAACTCGTAAATCGGATCGAGGACGTGGGGGAGATGAGAAATTGCGAGGGGCGAAAACGGGAATGTCAAGCGACGGTCGTGGGCAAAAAAATTTGCCTAGTTGGGAGGCGATAAAGGCGCGTGGGGAGGAATTTTTGTTATGGGATGCGCGATGAAATCGCGTGGGAAGGGGAATTCGGGGCGATTTGAGATGGGACTGATGGCTACTCCGAGGGGCCTTGCGATTTTTCGATGCGCGGTCGGCGGTTGATGATGGGGGAAGTGAAGAACCACAACGACAAGATTCAGCGTGATGGTTGGTGCGGTCTGCAAATACGCGAGCCACGGTAATTTCCAGCACGGGGGCCCAGCCAGGCGGCGATATCAGACAAGATTATGTCAGCTATTCTGTGGAGCTGAATTTTTGAGCCCCTGAACTATGGCGCCGAATATCTGCGCATCACATGACTTTTTCTCGGTACGTACTTCAGCTTACAGTTTCCCAGGGCCAACAACTCCGCTGAAAGGGGAACCGACGACCAACCGTTCAGTTCTCGAGCCGCTGTTGCGTTACAGCTAGGAGGGTGGGGTTATATTTGTTTCCCCTCTCAGATGATGTTGGACTCGTCACTTCAATCGAGTAACAAAGACCCATACTCACCATAGCTGACCCTCAACGTTTTACCCTGGGTGCTCTGTTGAGCCCTCCCTAATGCAAAGGCATCTTCCACTGGGATGCTTCAAGTGACCTCGTCATAGGTATACACATACCCTTGAAGATATGGGTGCTGGCCTGAGAAGATAAATCACCTCTTTACCTTCTTCCTATCCGGGCCCTCCTCTTCCTCCTCGTCGCTTATCTCTTTGTATTCTGTCTCGGGTTGATTATTTCGCCATGCTTTGGTGAACATAGGGTCCTTCTCGGCGACATCTGCATATTTCAGAAGGGCCTCCCGGGGGTCCTCGTGCAACATGCGCGCTAGAGGGATGTTCTCGGTGATGTGCTTCTCGTCGGGCGCGTTCTTCATGAATGGGGTTTGCTGAGGAACCTGTGGCCGCCTGGGGTCTTTCGATCTGCCAGTGTTCGTCACCCCGGACTTCTTAGACCCGGGCAAAATGCCTCCAGGGGTAAGGATGGAGTCAGCAGAAAGACCGCCCGTCTGATCCATGGTGAGCTCTGGGTTGTCGTCAACGTGACGCTTCTTGGGGGCCCGAGACATGGCTTCCACTGCGCCCCGAGAAGACAGCTTCGGGTTGAAAAGAACATGCGTCTCCGCATTTGCTGAGCCTACGACGATTTGGTTAATTTTTGGATGCCAGTTAACAGATATAAGTGGCGAGCCAGGAGTAACTGGCGTGACTAGCTCTGGCCGCAGGTTGGCAGGGTTCAAGATGTGGAGGTCACCCGTAGGTGACCCCGTTATAATGTTCGCGGAATTGGGCGAGTACTTGATAGTCGACATGGGATACTGGCCTGATGTGGAGGGGTGAGAGACAGTAACCAGCGGTTCCCTGAACTTGCGTGTGTCCCAGAGCTTGACTGTATCGTCGCCTCCCCTTGTAACGATCATCCTCCCATCGGCCGAGATGTCCAAACCCCCAGTCCAGGTGTTCGGGATGTGCGCTTCTCGGATCTCGCCAGCCGGCCTCGTAAACGGGCCATCGCCGCTATACATGACTAGGGTTCCATCCAAGGCAGCGGCAGCAATGATGTTGTTCCCTCCTTGAGCTTGTGAGCTCCACGCAGCTGCCGTCATGCGCGTTCTGCCTCCGGCACCAGCCGCCTTTGACTTGAAGACGATAATGTCCTTCTGTTTCCGTTTGTTGTTAATATCCCACACCCGAAGTGTGCTATCAGTGCCCGCCGTCAAACAGATGTTTCTATCTGACGGATGCCACGTCCCTGTCGTCACCTCTGAGATGTGGCCTTTCGTATTGTGCATGTCGCGGAGATACATGTCTCCCTTGACAAACTCGGTGAGAATGTCGCCGTCTCTCGACAATATTTTGGGCTGCGGGTGGGCGGATACACAGAGGAAGACGCTCCCGGAAAGCGGATTGAACTCGAGGTGGTGCACAGGATGTGAGTCCGAGTTCGCAGCCGCTCGCTTAGACTCGTAGGCGTCGACCGTTCGAAAAGATCGCAGAGTGGTAGGCGTCATGGCCGAGAAGTCGTGGAACTTGATGTTGCAGTCAATGGAGCCAGAAATCAAGCGGCCGCCGGCGGGATCGAGGGAGGTTGTCGTCACGGCACGTTCATGGGTCTTTAGGACCATCTCGTGGGACACGGGGAACCCGTCTTCCTCATCTGAGGACTCGTCTGAGTCGCTGTCATCATCGCCCTCAGAATCCGACGTCGCTAGCACTCTAGGCTTGGACTTTTCGGGGTCTTCCGGGGCGGGTGCCTTGATGATCCGACGGCATCGTTCAATCTGGGCAGCGATGTCGGGACCTTTCGCCGTGCGTCCGAAAGAAGTCGGTAGATGCGGCGCAAGAGGGTCGTCGTCGGAGAGTTCGAGTCTCTGGACCTCTATATCAGATCCCTCATCGCTCATGGTCGGTAGAGCTGGGGTTGTTAATGGCAAATGATGTACGATGCGTGGAGAGAGGAGGGGGGAATGGGTTCGGGGAGAGGCAGGGAGAGGTAATATTCCCCAATATGGGGGTGCGCTGGAAAAGAAAACTAGGCGGTGTGGGCGGAGGCTTGGTGTGTGTGCTCTTCCCTCACTCAACGAAGGCCAGTCGTCAGTCAGCCGTCAGCCGATGGGACAAGGAAATATTATGTACCACTATTTTGCCGCTTTCTAAGGCCGCTGGGCCGGGCTCACCATCCACCTACAAGTATCCATGTCCCCTACATTTTACTTTGAATAAAAGTTTCATGGCCCTGCATTACATTTCCCTTGCTACAACCAGGAGCCTCAGGACTCGGCTTAGTTTAGGTGACTTTATGTAAGTAGCATTCCAACTACCGTAGCCGCGGGCATCCGGCCGAAACACGGTGCCTGGGTCGTGCGCTGTGGGCAGTCGCACCTTGATGAGTCGCCACGGTAGAGGTCACTCTCCTCCAACTCAATACATGACATGTAGCCAGGGACGGATTATCCACCGACCCCATGCTCTTTCGATCTCTGAGATGAACTCGAACCCTTAAGTGTAGCCAGTCTCAGGCGAGGATATGGTGGTCCCTCGTCGGCACTAGAGTATCCTTACCCGTTACATTCACCGACGGGAAGACAGAGTTGAAAAGCCACCGCGAGTGGAAACACGGCGAGGCCCGGGCGTCGTTGCCGGTGGATTTCGAAACGCCCTCTATCGGCAGGCGTTCGTGTATCAACATTTCGGGCACGCATCCCAACATCCCCTCCTGTGACGGCCTCGAGATTCATATCGGCATACCTGACGGAGAGGTCAAAGAACCGTAGGTCACAGTAGCGGGGTGGCCTGGAGGTTGGAAGTTTGGAGGGGCGCTCTGGGCATGATTCCAGTACAGCACGGCGCCATTTCGCCTATGGGGCGAAGGGCAAGGAGAGGCTCCGCGTGCGCGGGCCGGATCGGCGGCCGGACCCAGACACCTGTACGAAAGGCCGCTAATACCATCACTGCCATCACCCGCATGCATGCGGCTAATTCATCGGCCAATCATCTGGCTCGGCCTTTGGGGGAGGGAGGACAAGCCGGAAGGCACATCTGTGGAGGATTCGAAGCCGCGGTCTCGTGAGTCAGCCCAGTACAGATGTCAGCAGCCCGGCCACGGGACCTATCGTAGCAGATTCGGTGACGTTGCCTTTCGTCCAATCTCGCTCCGGTCGACAAAACGGCGAAATCCTCTGAATCAAGTCCATTTGTGACACGAACACAACTCCCACAGAGTATCGGTTCATTAGGCCATGCCGAGTCCTGCCCGGCTTTCTTGGCGCTGATCCTGCTGTTCTTGAACATCACCTCACCCAGGCCCCGAGACCGGAATTACCTATTCGTTCAGTTCGGGGATTACCATAGAAGCGCTCCACACGGATCATTTCGCAAGTCTCGGTGTCAAGATGACCCCAGCCCCGAACAAAACGCGACATAGCAGAGCCTCAACTCGAATTCTCAAAGAGTGGTTCAGGGAACATCAATCCTACCCCTACCCTACTGAGGATGAGAAGGAGAGTCTCAAGGATCGCTCGGGCCTGAGTATCCGCCAGATATCCCAGTGGTTTGTGAATGCTCGCCGCCGGAACACTGTGAAGCCAGGCGCGCAGGAGGCACCCACCAGTGCCTCTGAGCAGTTGCTATCCTCGTCCAGCCGTGGTCCCGAGGTGCCACAGTCGGATGCATGGGAGAGTATGGGGCCACTTGATCGTTGGCGCAACTCACCCCCTGACGCGGAGCCCGCCCCATGGGCGGCCATAGAACAGGCTGTCAAGAGCACGGCATGGCCTCACAGCACAAGATCCGCCAGTGACCCTTCTCTTCCTTGGAACGAGGAATTGGACTTCGGCGGGAGCCTCCTACCCTCGGATTCCGCTAGCTCCGTAGATTTCCCATTGCGGAGATCGCAGAGCCAATCTAGTAACTCGTCGGCTCACTCGTACAGCTCGGGGTCGGCTACGAGCCTTCACGGCTGGGGAAGCCACCCCGGTAGCAGGCGCCGCCGCCGGCGCGACTCCAACAGAGGCCGCCGCAGACCCAAGAATCCGCTTGTAGAGGAGCACAAACGAATCTATCAGTGTACTTTCTGTACGGACTCGTTCAAGTCGAAGTACGACTGGACTCGACACGAGCGAACCCTCCACCTTACCCTCGAAAAGTGGACTTGCTCACCGTCCGGGCCGGTGTATCAGAACCCCGGGGAGGCTACCACGAGGTGTGTGTTTTGCGACGAGATAAGCCCGTCCCCTGAGCACCTTGAGCTACACGGCGCCAACAAATGCGTGGTAAAGCCGCCAGGGGCGCGCTCCTTCTTCCGCAAGGACCACTTCCGCCAACATCTGCGCCTTTCCCATAATGTGGACAGGGTCCTACCCGTGATGAAAGGATGGGTGTCCAGGGTTGAGCAGATCATGTCGCGCTGCGGGTTCTGTCAGGAGACCTTCACTCTATGGTCGGAGCGTAATGATCATCTAGCCGCTCACTTTCGCAATGGGGCTCTCATGAAGGACTGGAAGGGGTGTCGAGGCTTGGAGCCCGCGGTGTCATTACTTGTACAGGATGCTATGCCCCCCTATTTGATCGGACTAGAGTCCAGAAACTTTGAACCCTTCAGCGCTTCTCGGGGCACCGTCAAGAAGGCCCAGTCTGGCGTGGATAACAAACGGGATCCTCCCACTGTTTTCCAACTCTTGACGGCTCAGCTGGGAGACTTTGTCAAGACGTCGATGGCCAAAAACATAAGAGTCACGGATGAGATGATCCAGAGAGAAGCACGGCTCATCATATATGACGATGATGATCCGTGGAACCAGACCCCAGCCGACAACCCCGAGTGGCTGAATTTATTCAAGACCGGCTACGGGCTCTCCCCGACCACACAGACTCAAGACTCCCTAACAAGCCAGCTTCCTTCTGATCAGGCCCCTACCCAAAACGGCCCCGCAACGATTCCTTCACCAGTTACGCTAGAGAAGCTATATCAGGCCGCAGCATCTGATATTGGCGCCGACCACTTGGAATTCTGCGCCCGCGGGCCCGCGGTGCCCGGGTTTGCCGTCCCCTGGCAGTGGCAGTCACCCGAATGTCTAGCGGAGTTCATCCAGAGACACCAAGTACCCCCGTTAGCGACTCAGGGTACTGTGGAATCTGTCACGCAGCCGTCGTTGCCAGCCGGTTGTGCCATAGACAGTGCTCCGGCCGACGATACTTCGCTAATGGTCGACCATGGCAAAACAGCAGTGGAGGCAGAATCTACTGGGATTGACACGCCTGCGACGCCGGGATGTGGAGCACCTGGATTTAACTACCTCAATACGGTAGACGAGAGCATCACTCTGCCTATGAGCGAGGAGGATTTGTTCTCTAGCATCTTATCCTTCGACATGGAACCCCAAGCGGTAGTGGACAGAGGGCGTTAAAGCGTAACATCACATACGCATCGCTCTACCACCACGCGATGGAGAGGCCAAGTGTATTGAGAATCTTCAGGATTGATGTTCTTGTTTTGGTATTTCTGGTTCGCACGAAATCTTCTCAATGTTGTACCCTGTTATACATGAGATTAGCTTGTTACTCCGTGATCTACCACAATGTCATGGATGGAGAAGTATATCAGAGCGAACGAGTCAGTGTCCATGAAGTCAGTCAACTCTGTCTTTCGTGATTCTTGTTTCCAGAACAATATGCCGTGCTATTGGACAGAAGCCAGTCACTATCGTTTATACACAAGCTACAGATGGCAATGTTATGGCCGTCACACTACGGCCACCTGACGGGAGGGTGTGGCCTCCTTCGCCTTCAGCCTCTCTACCTCTTCCCTCTTCATCTCCTCTTGAATCTTGATCCGATCCGGCACCACGCCTTCCCTCGGCCCCTTGATCTTCCACCCTTTCAGATTCTCCTTGCCTAGCGCCCGCAGCGTGGTCCTCTCGACAAGCGAGTAGTCCTCGTCCGCCCTGTCAAAGCAGAAAGGCTCCTTGACGCCGATTGGAGGGTTCGTGATGATACGAACATGGCGCAGCGAGTTGTTGCTCGCGGTGTGCAGCATCAGTGGGTGCAGAAGGTACACATCCCCAACCTCGCCCGTCGCCTCCACAAAGTTCTCGCAGGTCTGCGCCACGTCGTTGAACCACCCCGTCCCGCTGTGGAAGGGCACGCGCGGAAATTGCGGGTGGCTGCGCGGCTGCATAACGGGCGAAACCCCCTCCGGGTTGTCGTGCAGGTACTGCGCGACCTTAGGGATCGCCTCGGGGCAGATAAAGGTGCCTCCCGCCCCAGGGGCGATGTCCGTGAAGAGCGGGATGACGAGGAGGGCCTGCTCGGGGCTATCGAGGTAGTGCACAAAGAAGTCACCGTCGACATGCCAACCCTTCAGGTCCCGCGGGTGGACATGCTGCCCTTCGCCCTCAGGGGTGCCCAGGTTCACGATGAAGGTGTCGCGCCACTGGCGCGTCCACGGCTGGATACGGTCCTCGCCGCCGCACAACTCACTAATGGCGGCCCAGGCGCGGGGCGCGAAGGCGGCGGCGTCGAACTCGCTGTGGTGCGGCATGTTGGTGCGCTCGCGAGACCAGGTGGTCTTGTCTACCGGGTCCATACCGAGGCGGGTCCAGACGTCGGCAGTGGCGGCGGCGGCCTGCTCACGGGTGAAGCAGTTCTTCAGGCGGAGCCAGCCGTGGGTGAGGAAGTGGTCCTTCTCGGCGTCGGTAAGGGGCGTGGGTGGTGCGGCCATGGTGAAGGTGGTGTGTGGTAGGTTGTCTTGGTGATACTACGGTCGAGTCCGGCGTAAGTCAAGGGTCAAGGCGTGATATCGCCAGTTGCTTCATGTTCTTGTTAGCTGGGCCGTAGGAAGACCACCCGACAGCCCTTTTATATGCAGAACCGTATGCCGATAATGCCGTTTCTCCCTCCCATGACGACGGAACAGTCAGTGCCGTCTTTCAGCTTCGATGCGGGGACCCCGCACGCTGAGGCCGAAAAGGGAGCCTGAAAGGTGGGGGAAGTGAGGGCCCGGCGACAGCGGCACCAACCAGGAACGAAGCATTCGTGGTGGATTGGTGAGCCCAGTATAAAATACCGGTATGCTGGAGCCGCTAGCGGCATTTAACCGGAGCTATGGCCTTAACCGGCGCGCTGGTAGTTGTCCTGTGCATCTCCAAGATGTCCTGTGCACATAAGCAAGAGGGGCATTTTATGTTTGCCTCCGCTCCCGCGCCTACCACCGTTGCCTATCTGGGTAAGACTGTTAAATACTGGATGTCCCGTTACATGACCGAGGGTTGTAATTTTCCCTTCTGGCGGTTTTAGTGCACCGCTCGCGGTCCCTACTTGTCGTTGTTGGCTCGAGCTCCGATCTGAACACGGAGGTCTCGGCGCGGTTCGCCGTTGCTGAAGTGGGGCAACAAATATACATGCACGAGTGGCCAATCCCTAACACCAACACTACAAGAGTAGTTCTGCAGTGGCTCCGCGAACTTTCCTCCAACAACTCACCACTTCCACTTCCGCCCAGCGCCGCCAGAAACCATGTCCGCAGACCCCCTAATAGACGAAGACGAGTACGCCTCCTCGGAGGACTCCGATTTTCGCCCCGACAACGCCGAGGCCGCCGCCAACGAGTCAGAAGAAGAGGATTCTGACTCGGACGCAGCACCCGCCAAACAGGGGATTCCCCCGAAACGCAAGAAGGATGCGACGGGCGATGACATCGATGATGGAGACCTCGAAAACTCGGGGGATGAGGCCCTGATAGAGAAAGCCAAGAAGAGGCAGAAGAAGAAGGGGAAGGACGACGCAAGGCCGGAGGAGCAAGAAGGTGGCCTCGTGAAGACACGTAGAATGCGCGCTGCAGAGTAAGTCGCCCACCTACTCCGGAGGATTCTCTCCCCCAACAGTCGAGGACAAGGACCGAACCTAACGCCTATGAATCGAATAGAAAAGCCGAAAAGAAGCAGGCGGCGGCCCATGGTCCCGTAACGATAGACGTCGACGCCGTCTGGTCCCAAATGAAAGCCGGCAAATTGTCCGCTCTGCAGGAGGACAACACTGCCTCCAGGCCCTCAGAAAAGCCTGACGACACCCCCGAGGACTCGCACCCCACCATTCCCACTGGCCTCGACCCGCCCGACATGGTCCGCATCAAGCGCAAGTACAACTTCGCCGGCAAGGTCCACACGGAAGAAAAGCTCGTGCCGCGCGACTCCGCCGAGGCAAAGCTCTACCTCGAGTCCATGGCCGCCGATGACGAACCCTCGCGTCCCGCCCCGCGCAAGGCCTTCCGCTCCGCCTTCGAGCCGGTCCTCGAACCCCTCCAGCGCAGGGGCGACCTGAACCTCGGCGTCAAGGCGCGGCTCGAGGCGCGCGAGGCGGGCGCTAAGAAACTCAACACGGTGGAGAAGAGTCGGATGGACTGGGCCGGATTCGTGGACAAGGAGGGGCTCAAGGAGGAGCTGGAGATGGCGGGGAGGTCGAAAGGGTCGTATGTGGAGAGGGAGGAGTTCCTTGCACGGAGCGAGGCGAGGAGGGAGGAGGATGCGAGGCGGGCGAGGGTTTCGGCCATGGGGTAAGCGGTTTTGCACGCTGTACGATACGGATGATGGGTGGTTTTGCGGGTTTGCAGGATGGGAAATAGATACCCCTTATGCTTCAATACAAATGTACAGGCTTCAAGTTCCAGAATTCCTTATTGAAGCCGACCCCGGTGGCTGCCCTACAGCTTGACTGCCCCCGCCGATCCGGCTCCCTGGATTTCCACGCCCCGCACCGGGAGCCCCAGGTGCTCGTAGACGTATACAAAACGATCACTCCCAAAGAAGGTCTCCTCGCGCCCCTGACCGTCCCTCACGCATAACCACGGCGCCCCGAACGCGCCCTTCCCCAGCACTTCGTCCGTCTCCCTCTTCACGCTTCCCTTCATCTCCGCGCCCTCTGCCGCCTCCATGATCTCCACCACCTGCCCCTCCGTGAACAGCTTCCCCCGGCTTTCCCTGCCCGAGCCGTCAAATCCGGCGGGGCAGTCCCTCAGGATACCCGCTACCGAGTCGACCTTGGACACATCCCTGTGCGGCGGCGAGAAGAACGAGTGGAATAGGAAGTGCAGAGTCGTGAGAAATGCATCGGATGAATGCTTTGCGCGGATGAAGTGCAAGGCCCGGAGGGCGGGCGTGCTGTTGCTCATCTGCATGAAGTTTGACGGGAAGCGAATGTTAGGAAGGCCAGCGCGGGAGGCGACGCGGAGGCTGTCCCGAGTGAAGTACTTCCCGCGAGCAGGGAGCATCCAGGGGGGTCTGTTTCCTTTATGGTATGTAAGCTGCGGGCGCTCAACGAGCGGAAGGACTAGTGGGAGCTGTGGGTACCCGTTGCGTTCATAATGCCGCCCAGGAAGACGGGGTGGAATCTAGACGCGGTTAGATAGATCAAGAGCGTGGCGGAGGTGGGCGCGCACTCTATCTCAACGCCATGGGAGGCGAGCTTCTCGCGGTTGGCGAGCAGATCCACGAACGCGATGTAGCTATACCACGACACTGACACCTGCATCAGCTCTCTGAACCACCGCTAAAGGAGGGCACACCTAAAACATACCAATGTCGACGTAACAGTCAATCTTCCCACCCATGGTCATGAGCCTTTCCGTTTACTAATGCTCGGGAATTTGGTGTGCATTGAGAAGAAGGATCGTGGGGCCCAAGTTGGTGTCCAATGCGGGCTTCTATATGGACTACAGTACAGGTAGTTATTACATGTACCTCGTATGTTGCCCCAACCTCGGCTCTCCGTCCGGCTCCGCGCCGGTGGAGACGGGAACCCCCACTTGCCCCCGCCTGCACCCCATCTCTCTTTCCCTCCTCCCGCCCTCCCCGGCGGCCGGCCATGGCAGCGGCCCAGGAACTTCCGTCGGCAGGATCAGTAATCAACCCCGAAGTTGACATGAAAGCCTCACTCGCGAACCAGATTCGTTGATATGCTCATTGTATATTCTACAGCGTCACATGCATGTGTGCGAATTACCTGCAACCACCTAGGAGGGGAATTGAAAGACAGCAAGAAATTAGCAAGCCGAACCGGATTTTTCAAATCGCCCGCTCAAACATACTGTAGAGACACACTCGAATACTCCAACAGAACATTTCCTCCCTGTCCTCCTTTACAACCACCCACCCCCTCGCTGCAAGTGACCAAGGAAAGCCGCATTGAAAGTCACTAGGAACCAACGAAACAAAAAAAAAAGCATTGCAAATCTAATCAAACAGACCTTTCTCATATATCCTCCTACTGACTCGCTTGCAATAAACCCTGCGTGTTCTCGATATCCTTGATGGTATCATTGAACACGCCCGCGAGGTCGTTCAGCACCTTCATCCTATTCCCCTCTCCCCTCGTCCTCCAGATCTCCTCCATCAGCTCTCGGTTGATCTGCTCCAGCTGCTCGATCGTACATCCGGACGTTCTCTCCGTGAGGTCGTTGAGGAAGTTATCTACAAGCGCGTCATGTGGTAGGAGCGTGGGTTGCTGCGAGGACGCCCCCGAGTTCCTTACTGACAGTGACGACTCGTCGCCTGGTCCATCGTGCTTACTAGAGCTTGTCGCGTTCGACCTATCGCCCGACAGGCGCGCCGCGAACCCATGTGGCGCATCCAGAGACGATGGACTGCTGTCCGTAAGGACCGAGTTCCTCCGAAGTTGGCCACTGGCCATCGCATGCGCCTGCGAGTGGAACCATGGCTCGCCACTGGACTGCCCCTGGCTGAGCGGCAGTGTGTCGGGTATCTGCGAGTTGTCGTTCTCGCCAGAGTTGTCGTGGAAACCGTTAGTCACCTGTGTGTTCCAGTTGGATGACTTGCTCGACGGATCTGACGTCTTTGTGGTGGACGCCTCGTTAATAATCGCCGATGGAGATACGCCCTGCGGCACTGACGTCACCGCCGACTTCTGGGATACTTGTGTTGTTCCGGCAGCTCCGCTGGTAGACTCGAGGCCAGACTTTCGCGAAGAGAGCGGCGGCGGCTGCATCTGCGGCACATTTGAGAATGGCTGGGTCTCGTCGTCGGTGCCACCCATCTGCACGTCGGTCCCGCGGCTTTTAGTGGGAGTTCCGTTCGACAGGTTGTGCGCCGATTCGGCTGATTCCACACCGTATCCGTTGGACCGAGGACTCATGACTTGGAACCTAGCCGTGGTATTACGAGACCCAGGAACTTGTTCTCCTAGCGTGATTGGGCCCTGGCCCGCCGAGTCGCTATCATTGGTGGCCATGTCTGATTGGACAATATCCACAATCGACTGCATTGCTTTCTGCTTGCGTTCCTTCTCTGCCACTCTCTTGGCACGCTGGAGCTGCCGTTGATAGAGCGCTTCCCAGTCGATTGAGCCCGTGGAATGTTCCACGTTGGCAACATCAACTTCCACGTTCGTGACCAACTCATTTGCCTTAAGCGTCCGCTCCTTGTCGGCGATGTTTCGGGAGTCTTTCGCCAGCGTCTTAATGTCGAACAGGAAGTCCTTCGGCCGCGTGTAGAAGCCATTGGACAGCCGCTCCTCAATGGTCGTCGTCTCCAGGTTGTAGAAGATCTTGCCTGATTCTGTCTCCCGTAGAACGTCGTTTCCGTGCTTGTCCTTGACGATTTCATACGGTCGCGACTCCCCCTCCGCGACGTCAGGTCGGACGTAGTGTGGATCCGCTTCGGCGTAGAGGTACGTGAGCTGCGAGAAGGGGATGGCCGGCTGTCGGAATTTCTTGTATTTCCTGTTGATTTGATCCATAATCGGCTGTAGCTGGACCTTGAGGATGTTGAGAAGCTGCCGGTCTTTCTTTTCTAGTGCCTTCATCTCAGCCCGAGATGGCTCCTTGGGAGGCGGAGGCGGCGCTACGGGGAGCTCTTCCAGCACTCTCTTCTTTCGGTTTGCGGGATCCGGGAACTCCGATGGGCTCATCTTAGCAAAGTTGATGATGTTCGTGAAATACTCTCGTCGGTTGGACTAGATAGATAAACGTTAGTGAGGGGATATACCAGGACACGGGGACCTAATACGTGAACAACGTACCTGTTCGGGCCGATCAATAGCTTTGCGGTTCTTTCTAGAGTAGCCAAAGAGATCTTTCAGGAGGGTCGGGTCCAAGCCGTCAACTTCGCACTCCGAGGTCGCCAAGAGGAGCACCGGGTCTGTAGGTGGTATTGCCTTGAGCATGGCCTGAAACGTAACCATCGCCACCGAGTCACGTAAGGTAGCATGCCAGATCTCGATGTTCGGAATGTACAGCACACTCGGCTTATGGCGCTTGATCTCCGTAAATTGGCTAACAATGACTTGCTCCATCGGCTATAGAGTGCGTTAGCATGCTGCAGTCGAAGCAGAGGGGACTAAACGAGAAACTCACACGGCCATCACCAAGCAGAGCTGGCAGGTCAAATGTCTCCACATGCACCCCTTCGAGATAATGAAGCAAGGCCGACACTAGGTACCCTTGGCCCATTCCGTTCGTTCCATAAATGAGGAACCTAGGTCGGAAAACGCGGCATCTGTCAAACTCTTGGTGTAGAGTCTCCCGCCCAAAGCCATGATCGTTGTCCTCGTGCTGCTCATACATGGCTTCCTCCAAAGCAGTGGTCTTCTTCTTCCGCGGAAGTATCTCATCGAGCGCCTTCTTTAAAGAGGCAAGCTGGTCTCTCAACAACGGCTCAATACCAGGGGGTAGCGGCGCCGCTCCTGAGGTTGTGGAACGCTCCGATGACGGGATCATGTCCTTAATAGACAACATGAAATCCGTAGCATGCACGGAGATTTGGTCAGGGTCGACCACCAGCTTCTCTTGGGAGGAGTAAATTTGAGGATAAGCACGCTGGATGGAGTTAAGGGCAGCCTCTGTGCATAGAGCACGAATGTCTGCACCTCCGTACCCTTTCGTCCTCTCTGCAAGGGCGGTCTTGAATCCATCAGCGAGGCCCCAGTCCTTCGTGTGGATATCGATAATAGCCCTCCGGCCTTCTAGGTCTGGGAGAGGGAAATAGAACTCCCGGTCGAAGCGACCGGGTCTCCTGAGAGCCGGATCAATGTTGTCAGGACGATTGGTCGCGCCGATAACAATGACTTGGCCGCGGCCGTCCATGCCGTCCATCAAAGCGAGCAGCGTCGAGACAATGCTTGCATGGATCTGCTCTTGCTTACTCGATCGGACAGGAGCGAGGCCGTCGATTTCATCAAAGAAGATGATGCTCGGCTGCGTACGCCGGGCCTCCTCAAACAGTAACCTCAGTTGCTTCTCAGCCTCACCAACCCACTTACTTAGGGCATCGGCACCCTTGCGCATGTAGAACGATATCTTCTTCCCGTTGGAGCTGACTGAATTCGCCAGAGCCCTGGCCAAGAGCGTCTTTCCTGTTCCAGGCGGTCCATGAAACAGAACACCTCTAGGTGGCGTGACATGGAATTTCAGGAAGAGCTCAGGGTAGAGAAGAGGGAGTTGAACCATTTCTTTGAGCTTATCGATATGCCCCTTCAACCCACCGACCTGATCGAAGTTGACGCTCAAATTCACACCCAGTGGGTCCGCATCCGCGAACGCCTTCTGGTTTTTGACCTTGCCCACGTTAGGGGTCGCTCCGACCCCTCCGAGGCCCTCCATGTTGATGGGTCCTCCCAAGCCGCCGGTTAGCCCACCCGGGGCCGCGGATGTGGGCGTCATGCCAACATTCCCGGCAACGTTTGAGCGGGTCACCATTTCATCATCGCTCGAATCGGAATCAACACCGCCGGTGGCACCAGTTCCCCAAGGACCATTGAGGAGTGAGCCGCCGCCACCGCCACCACCGAAAGGCCCATAGGCAGTGTTGAGAGGTCGTTCCCAGCCTTGACCACCACCACTGCGAGCACCGCGGCGGCGAGCCGGGGTCGGCGCTGGATCCTCAGGTTCATCCTCTTCGATGTTAGCGGCGGTGAGAGGTGGCATGAAATAGCTGACAGGTTTGGCGGTAGCACGGCGCCTCTTCGGTTCCTGATAGATGATAGAAGGGGATCGACGTCTCCTGCGAGATCGTGAGTCTTGACGGAGCTCATGCAGCTCTTCCGCCAACTCCTCCTGATTAAGCTCGACTTCATCGCCTGATTCTCCAGTGTGCCGAGTTATTCGGGTGGATCTTCGCGTGTTCTGGGTACGACGGCCTCTAGGTGCCGGACTGTCGTATTCTCCATCTCCATCATCACCCGGAGCTGCCGTCTCGGTAGCAGATTCTTCACCTTCTGACTCATCCTCGACAGGCTCGAAGTCACTACTAGGCTCCTGTGCCGACTTCTGGGCGGCGGATTTGCGTGTTAGTCGGCGGGGCTTAGGGGTCTCTTCCCCGTCACCGTCAGTTTCGGCGGCACTCGACAGTTTCCGTCTGGAAGACCGCGTGCGGGTAACAGGTCCATCATCATCCTCGTCTTCGTCGATATCAGCGCCAGCGGCTCCAGTGTTCTCGCCATCAGCGTCGACCATATCCTCATCTTCAGCTTTAGCCTCTTCGGCGACTTCCGAGTGATTTCCTGGTTCATTATTGTCCTCGTCTGGGGCTTCTTGACTTTCAAGGACGCTGGTTTCCTGCGTAGCTTCCTGGATAGGCTCAGGGGGTTTCTTTAGCCCCTTCGCAGCTCTGGACCTTGTGGCCCTGGCGGCAGTTTCGGGACTAACGCTCCTGGAGTCGCGCGAAGGGATTGCGTGGTTGCCCGAGTTCGATAGCTCGACGAACTCCTGAGCCTCTTCAGTCCGAGCTCGCGTAGAGCGCCTTGTGGTATGGGCACTTTGGGTGATGGGCCCACTCGTCTTGGGCACTCTCAGACGGATAATTTTCGAGCCGCCCTTTTTCTTAGCGGGGGTATCAGGGCTCTCGCCAGGAGAGTCATTGTCGTCTTCGTCCAGGTCGGGACTGCTCTCCTTGTAGTTGATTTGCCTTTGTGCGGCTTTTCGGCCACGGCGACCAGATGGATTCACGACTTCTTCTTCCTCTTCGTCTTCGAACTCCTCATCGAAGGAAACTTCATCCTGGCTATCCGATAGTTCCTCGTCGTCATCGTCAATATCGGATCCCCCGTATCCGTGGCGCTTCCTGCGAGTCGATCTCGAACCCTGTCTGGACTTCTTCTGACGAGACCGCTTCCTTCCCCCGCGAGGTTCACCGGCGTCAGGATTGAAGTCGATATCTTCGGGATCAGACTCATTCGGGTCGAACTCTACTATCCCTCTCTTACGTTTGCTAGCCATATCGGCGGTATAGTTATCGCTAACTCGAGACGAGAGTATCGGAAGCTTGGGAGGCTAGGGTGACGTGTCCACCGGAGGTGGAGAGTGAAGGGGAAATTCTAACGACAGTCATCTCAATTAGCCTCATCCATAAAGTAAAGGTGGCATAAAAGAGACTAAGATGGGTTTGCGTATGCGGATGATAGCCGCCGCCTCATAGGCGAGGGTAGACGGAGAATCTGGGCAGAATGATCCAAGTTCATGCGGACGACGGTTGCGCCAGGGTCATGGGATAGCGAGAAGAGCTCAACAATAGATGCGACGTGGATCGATAATTATCCACATAATTTGACGCGTCTTACCTTTATCTAATACATGTATCGCGGAGAATGCATTTAGGTGTTGGACCGTGTCTTCGATTATCGAGGAAGTCGGGACAGGGGCCCACGGCGCGCTCGGCATCGAGGGAAGGCGCTTTCTGACGGCAAACAAACCACTCGCGCTTCGACTAACACGGAAGGCTCAGTCGCTTTCCATGGTAACGAGTCGGGGTGCGGGCGTTGTTGAATTTTGTCCTTTCGCCTCTAGCTTGTCGCGCGTCGTCGGAAGTTCTCTCGCGCTGGCATGCCTTCCCTTGGTCATGAGGCAGATACCTGCGGCGAAGAAGGCCTCTTGATTGGCTGAAATTTCAAATCACGTGAAGCGCGGTCCAGGCGGCACTCGCGCTGGATATAGCCCACCGCGCCTCGAGGGGAATGCCATAAACGCGACTTAAAACCATTCTCTTTCATTGTCGTTCCAATTGTCCGTCATCCTGAATCGAGCGCAATGGCGTGAATAGTTCGCCAGCCACGATTTGCATGGCGATGGACCTAAGTCCGGCGGCCCTTGGCGAGATATCGAGGTTGGTCATCGATGGCCGATCACCGATTGTAGATATGAGGAAGTTAGAAGATCGCCTTCGGTCAAGAGTGCAGCCGGGCATGGCCGACCATCTCGGAGGCCCAGTCCCCGGTCACGGGTCAGCCCTACGGTCACCCGGGTCCGGCCGGTCCTCTCCCGGCCGACGAAGCACAATGGGGTCCGGCTGCGTAAGGCACCAAAAGCAGCGTCAGGCATCAATGTTGCCAAGCATTCTTGGGCCACAGGTTCTCCGCGGAAGAGCGGAACACGGCAAAAACTAGGCCCAGGCCAATTTGGCCTCAAACGAGGCATTATCACAGGTCACAAGGCTGTCCCAACCCGAACAAGTCGGAGCAGACGACTCTCTGACATCATGCGAGGAGAGGATCGGGCATCATCTCTCTTCTCTCTGAGTGAAGCCGGTGACACATTCAGGAGTACCTTCCTTTCGACTACTTGAGCATCATGTTCATCCCTCTCGGAAGCCTTGCGATGCGAGAGCCTGCTTGCCCTGACAGGGCTGCTATGAGTCCTTTGCAGACACCGATCTGTTCAATAGTCAAGGCTGCCAAGGCAACACCGGACGACGCTTCCCTAGAATCTCCACATCAAATATCCTAGCGGTTGCCAGCCTTGACCTCGTGAGACGTCCTTCTCCACCGAGCGGATGCCGGGCGCATGAGGCGTCGCGTCCTCCCCCACCGATCGTCCCAAAAGGATTCCTCAACCCCAAAATCCCCACCGGGAACCCCTCGTCGCGATAGGCTAAGACGTCAAGCTGCAGGGAAGTTGGTCTAGAAGACCCACAGAACAAATCTTAGTGCAGGCTGACTGCAGGACGTTGGCAGTGGCCATGTTGCCTTATGAGGCCCCGTCCAATCCGGACCACTTCCTGTGCGAACCCTGCAGGCGGAAGCGGGGATCGATTGGTCGGTCTACCCGATCTCGTTCGTCATCCCCCCGGGACCATTGCAGCCCGGACCTCAATTACGAGTCAATATGCGAGACCGACGGCTCGAGCCCTATCGGGCGCGGTGTATTTAATGTCGTCCTGGGTCCCCTCACCTCTCTCCCTTCATAGTATTCACCATAGTTCTTGATCTCATCATCTCATCATCTCGATATCCCTCAACCGACTCAATTAGCCCTTCCTTTTTATTTCTGCATTCGCTTCTGTGCTCACGGTCTTCGTCCGTACGCGCACCAGGAGTGCAAGCTCGGCAAGTCACATAAGACGTATTTACCCGATAAACGTCACCACCCCTTTTTAGTTCGCCGAGCGGACTAGACGTTATCCGCAACGAAATCCGAGAACTGCTGCAATCCGCTAGCTCGGCTGTTACCCAATCTGCGTCAACGAGACTTGCATCCACCAGCAGCAGTCACTCGAATCGAGATATTCTCAATGACTCGCTCCGCTTCTCTCGACTCTCCGACGTCTAAGACGTCCTTCGACTCGTCTCACTCCGAAAGGGGCAGGGTAAGTTCACACGTCGCTTACCCCTGTGTTATCATCTCTCTGCGCGCGCATCCCGCACGAAGGACGACCTTGGTACTAACAAGCTCGGCACTTAGACGAGGACCAGGGGCTCCACTTTCAGCGCCCACTCAGACACCACCATCCCCACCATATCTGAGCCCACCTCCACGGGGACCTCCCGCAAGCACTCCAACAACATGAACGTGTACACCACATGCGGCCGCCACACCGACCAGTTTCTGTTTGGCGGTCCCTCGCTTGGCGACATGGCACGCTCGCTCTTCGGGCGGAGCCGATCGCGGCGCCGGGAGGAAAAGGAGAACTAGTCGCCCGGCTCTCTCTCTAGAAGATCCCAAGGGGAAGATGAGAGACGCTCTTGCCCCGTTCGGTCCTTTAATGATCTTCATTTCTTCACTGGCCGGCTCAGTTGAATCCTTTGCCTGCCCTAGTCAAGGAGAGTTTCTGCTGGTGTCAGAAGCGAACCGGCGGTTCCTTTTACGCCCAGAGTTTTGGTGGTAGTGGTGATGAGGGGTAGTAAAGACTGATACCCCGATGTTTTGCGCAAGGATTACGACGTTATGAATGTTCATGTCTGCTACAAATACCACTTTTTTGTTATCTGTTACGCTTCTTAGAATAGCTTCATGTATTCAAGAGGAGCCTCCATTACCATTCGATATTAGTTCACCAAAGTCCCTAGAGTTGACAGGAACCCCTCTCATGATCCATACCCGCTCGTCAAACAGCCGCTGTGATGCCAAGTCTTCTAACATAAACGAACAAACACCAAGCACCAACCGTCACAACTCCTTGCTCCGTACTCCTCCCCGCCCAGTCTCTACTCCTCACTATCCTCGACTCCTTCACCCGCGTAGGCCAATAAGTTTCGCTCGCCCGGCGTATTCTGCGTATACCGCGCATTGAATCCCAACACCGCCTTTGCTCCGGCAAATGTCTCGGCCGAGACGAACGCCGGGTCCTTCACAACACTCCACTTGACCCCCTCTGTGCACGGCGGCGTGGTGAGCGAGCCGTCGTACTGGTACACTTCTGAGACTTGCACAATGGGTTCTAGGTCCTTGGACGCCAGGGGTCCGGTGACGGAAGTGTTGCCGGCGCTGGCTGCGTGCCCAACGTGAGCCAGAGCGTTGGTGAAGAATGGGGATTGTTCTTGGTCGGTGGTTACTTCGAGCATGATACCGACAACGGCGGCGGACTCGTCTACTCTCGAGGAGTGTGTTAGTTCTGTCCTTCCATTGCGATGCATCAGGAGTAGGAAATGATGATTCTGGTAACGGGCGTGTCCCCTGACAACCCGATACGTGATCAGGCTGTGCTCACCTTCCGCCTCAAAGACAAAATGGGCCTCCATTGCAAACACCTCGCCCTCGATATGGTGCTCTGACGGCGTATGGAAATGGAATTGCTGTAAGGCATACTTCTTCCCCTCTAGATCAAGACTCCCCTTCGCAGACACCTCCAGCGTCGTCCCCTTATTCAGCATCTCAGCGCCCTCGGCCATATCCTCGAACTTGATCTCGAGGGTGTCTCCCTTCACGACTGAGACGCCGTTCACGTCCGTGTCCAGGGCGATTGGGGATTGATGCCTCCCGGTGACGCACTTGGTGTTGTTCTCCGATAGCACGTGCCAGTTGAGCGGCCCGTCAAGGCCATCATAGCCGAACGTCGGAGGTTCGAAAGCCTCATCAGCGCGGGGGTAGTGGAACTCGGGGTGAGGGAGAGCCCACGCAAGGCTTGAAAAAATACAGGATATGAATGCTGTCCTCATGATAGCTGATACAGTATGTTTTTTTGTTTTTGAGGTTGTTGACAAGGAAGTCGGGGTAGTCTCAATGTTAGTCGGAAGGCACTGCTCCCGTGTAAGTACGGGCAATATAAGAGCCAGGCATACTCGGTAACCGTCGCTAATAAGACGGTCTGGAACTGAGAATAGAACGTCGATGAAGCATCGTTCCCCTTCGCCCATCTCCGGGCCGGTCGGAGAAGTTGTCCTTTTCCGTCTTAGGCGCCCCACCGTTTTATCATAGTGGACTCGCGTGCCCCTCCCCCAAAGATCGTACCTTCCATTTTCTCCATGGGGTAGGATATCTTGCCGTCATAGAGCAGGAACCGTTGAAATCCAAAAGTACGAGAGAAAAGACCTAGTGTAGTCTGCCCCACTACTAACGGAAACCCTTACATCAAAGCGAGATCCCAATTCCGAAAATCTCTAGGCCGGCATAGCCTCTTTTCGTGATGTGCGCTAGTTCAAGGGGTTAATGCTGCGGAGGCGTACGTAACTCCGGTTGTTGATTACACTAATAGTTCGGGGGCCGGGCGGAGACCGGGACGGGGCCTCGCCCGACTTACGTGGATGGTAACTTCACAGATGAGACGTGGAGGTGGGCGAGCCTCATAGTCCAGGGTAGACGTGTCCAAGCTTTGGCGTCTTAGGCTTCTCTAGACCACGGCTCTGAACCAACAACATCCATCTTGTAGAGGCCGGGCAGACCTTTATCATGGAGAAAACGTGTGAGAGACGCCAGGCGCCGGCGCTGACCCTCCCCCATGGCCGTGGCCCTATCCCGTACAACCATCATAGTTTTGCGAACGACTCCATTGTTCGCGGGGAAACGGATGATGGGGTCGCAGAACGGTGGCTGTCATATGCAGGTATATCTTAAGGTAACATGGATAGTGTCATCCAGCACCCGCTTGACGCCACCGAAAAGAATTGGCACCGGTCCGTTGTTCCTCGTGCCATGCCGCCGTTTCCTGCACCGAAACCTCACTACGGACTCCTCCGTTGCCATGCCCAACACGTTGGGATAGGGTAGACCAAGAGCCGGAAGCAATTCGGTCGCTTGTGCAACGAGAAAGATGGCTCTATGGTCGTCGCTGGAGTTGCGAATCAAGTTGTCCATGATCTCCCCGTCTTAATACAACGACCACTGTGTGGTTGGCGGTGGGGGTTTGCCTGCAACACCCCGAGCCTAAGCAAGTATCCATATCCCGGGAACTGATGAATATTGGGGCCATCGACCCACCAGCGCTCCATGCAAAGGCTCCAGGCATCATGTCGATCATTGGCTATTATCCGTAATATTTTCGTCGACTGCACTTGGCCCGCCCAAAGCCGAGGCTGGAGATGCCACGATCCGCGAAGCGTGCGGCAGCACATAGGACAAGCCGGATACAAATAGATTCCTTGCGGGACGCAGCGGGAACCGTCCTGTGAGCATAGAACACGAGAACCACGTAGCTGTAGCGAGAGAACTCCCGCCGTACCATTGTCGAAGTTCACCAAGGGGGTTGGTGTTTGGCAGGCCAGCTGCGCGGCTCAACGGAATGCTTCGCATATGTCAGAGTAGCCTCGATACCCGACACAGACGCTGCTGATAGAGGAGATGGGTGACCTTTGCCTATAAGCCATTTTTTGGGCCGTGGTACGGCGCGGCAGAAGCGATGGGCACTGTACATGCGCGGTCGAAGGCCCAAGCATGTTCGTCTAACTGATGCCCTCGCCGGCGCGGGGACAAGCGGGAGAGCGGCCTCAGGAGTTGCCGACCGACAGGTGCTCCGTGTCACGTTGGGCCCGATGACCCAGCTCCGAAACTTTGGGCTCGCCGTGTGCTCACTCATGCGGTACCACGGAATTGCGGCGGCCACCGGGTAGCTACGGAGGCGCATGTCGGGGATATGAAGTCCGCCGAGTGGTAGTATTACGCGTCGGCACTGGCGATGTCGTGCTAGGATAGTGAGTAACAGCAGTGCGCGGTTCTCTAATCTCTCGGACTTTCGAGTCTGAATGTGCGGTGAGACGAGATGACGAGTCCTTTGGTACGAGGCCCGGTCTTTCGTAGCAGCTAGAATGGGGCGGACTGTAGCCGTCGGCGTGCGACAAGTATAATATATATACCACGTTTAAACTTCATGTTAAGGTAGCACTCCGGCCTCGTTTGGCCAGACGCCCCAGTTACTGTTCCATAGCTTTCCATGAAGAGTATGCCAATGACGTAGAATATGTGCCAAAGGAGCATATATGCCTGAGCTGGGAAATCTTATAGAGTCTCGGCAGCAACCGAAGCCATATCTCATCAAAGTCGCATTAATGGCTAAGCGCCACCCGGCGATGAGGCACATGAGGCGTCCACCAGACTTGACGGAGCTTCCTTCCGAAACTGTGCCAGGGCTGCCTCCGTTCTTCCTCCAAGAGCTCAGATAGACCTAGTTCCAAACGTCCTGACCGCCCAGAGAGGTTATGGGTAGACGGCCATGCCCGTGTTGTCAGGAATTACCTCCAGCAACGCGACCTAGGCGGCTGGGACCGGGGCGGGAACACAAGAAAAATCATCACGTCCAACAAGAGACCCTTGCGCTCTTGTAACGTACCACAAGACATACCGTGAAACGAGCTTCTTTTTCCTTTTTCCTTTCCGTTTGGAACAAAAAGCCGTTGGTCAAGTACTGCCCGGATTCTCGGCATGTATGCTTGACCGGCATTGCTCAGGCGCTTTTGTCCCACCTCCTGCGAGCTTCCGCGGGCGGTGTGTTACGGTGAGACGAAATGATCGCCTCCCGGAGGTCATAGAAGGGGGATATGGGGCTAATATGTGGAAGGAGAAAATGTGAGCTGAGAATAGGAAATGGCGGCCGCTCCTATCTGCACTCGCTCTGGGGTGGTTTGTTGCTGAGTCAGGGGGGGCGGGCGGTGATCTTCCTACGAGCGAACTCTTGGTTCATAACTTCGTATCCGCATAACGAGAGGTCTTTAGGGAACTGGCCAATTGGGGAATGCTCAAACTTCGTCGGTAAGGTGACGTCGTTTGCATGCTAGGGCCGGTGGACTAAAGGGGAATACGGGGTCTCGCGTCTTGGCGGATCGTGGGCGGTGTGGGGCAAACATGGAGCAAAAAAAGACCTGTTGACAAGCAAGAAGGCGATGGGAGGTACGGAGCGTGGGGTTAGAAAAAGCCACATGAGAAATAGGCTGGCTTGGCAACGGTTCTCGACCGACGTGCGCAAGCCAGGAGAGCCACTGTGATCCGAGACATTTTCGCAGTCGAAAGCGGGGCGATGGTACGGTGCCGCGGATGTGGAAGGCGGGGAGAGATGCCGAGAGTTATGACAAACCACAATATGGGGCTCGGACTTTGCGTTTGTCGTTGAGGAGCATGATCAAGGCTGGTGGAATAGGCGAGACGGATTAGTGGGAAGGAACGAGAGGGCATTGAGCCGCGAACCGCCTTGGAAGTCACGATGCAACGGTGCAACGGGAAGGAGTCGGGGTGGGGGCCCTGCAAGCGTGGGAAAGAGCGAGCAATAGATACGGAAGGCACAATGAAGGGTGCCCATCGTTGCCGTCATCAAGTGACCGATGCTCCTTGTTGGCACACCCTGCCTCCACCATCTTCACCGCTGTCCCCGCATCCTTCCACTTACATGGCCGACCATGGTATGTTCGCTTATTTCTCACCTATTCTATGTTGCAGCAGAGGAGAAGCTGGCGTCCTGCACACTCACACGCAGCAGCAAGTTGATTTCGAACTACAGCAAGCTGCATGCCTTGCAGACTGGCTGTCGTTATAGCCACCTGACCCTTCCTTTTCGACGGAACATTTTAAGCCCCTCCTGCATAAGTTTGTCAATACAATGCTAGTGTTTTGGTCACTCGACGTTGTCTCGCGGCCATCACCCTTGAACATGCATAATATCTATCCCTAAGAAGCTCGTCTTGAAACAGAAAAGGCGGGTTAGAGATTCGGAGAGGGGCGTCGGTCGGATACCTAGACGTATGTCTCTGGCTTCTGCTCATCGGCTGCCTTCTTTTTGGAGCAAGTCCGCATTGTTGTAGCCCCTCACAGCGAACCCCGTAACGCTAAAAGGTTGGAGGAAACAGGCGGACAAACCGTTCCTGTCGTCAAGCACCGTACTCGTTGCACCTGAAGACTTACATGAACAAGGGCCCCATACGAACGGTTCATACCAATGAGACCCTATTCTTAAAACATGGTATCCATCGGCTGGAAAGCGGAACGGCATACCCGCTGTTGTGAGACCCGGGAATATTTGTTTGGATCACCGCCCGAGACGCGGAAAGAGAATGCCCGTTGGCCCGCTTGTTCCCGGAGGCGGGGCGCGTGACGCCTGCCTCGTTCGCTCAAAAACGCTAGCATGTTTTGAGATGCTATTCAGGATATCCAGCCTATGCTTGGCAAAGTAATCACACGAGAGCCTTGAAACAATGGGCGACTCTTTATCGGAACAAGCCGAGCCTTTAAATCGGGTGGAATGGCAACTGGTACGAGTACACGCGCACCAAGTTTGTTAGAGCAATAATCACCTCGGTCGTCGTTGGAACGTTCTGGAACTCTCAAGTTTAAACACGAAGATCGTTGCTCTGCGGCTTTCCTCAAGCCGAGGGAGTGGGGCTTGCCCCATCGCTGGAACGGACCAGAGATGTGGGATAGGGGGGAAAGCCTTGCTGTTTGGTCAATCGCCCGTCACGTCTTGTCACATACCTCACCTCCAAACATCGCGTTTCCACAGCCTGGTGTGGCGCCCCAGGAAAGAGCTCAACTCAAACCGAGGTGAGTCTCCTGGTCTGGGCCGTGTGAGACATCACCCTTGGCTCTTTTCATTCCTCCTCCAACCGCGTGTGTCGCCCGGCGGGATCTGCGCTGCACGCTTCGGCCGGTTGGGCCACTTATCCCGCCATGCTGTCAGCGACCTCGATGGGGCACAGAGACGGGACGGCTGCGAGGGGATCCCAGGAATATCTCTCCCAGGCCGTTTAGCGAGGTTGATCCTGCTCTTTCGATATGGGGAGTCATGCGGGTGGGGGGGAGATAATAAAAACATCCGATTGACTGGGGTTCTTGATTAAGAACCCACGGTGTTCGCCGCCCAGGAGAGGTGATATCTGACAGGACCTCAATTATCCTTCCATTTTTGCGGGACTATGGAGGAACCGAATGGATCGATCGGGCTGCTGCCCCCCAAAAAAAAATGCTGGGCGCGGAATTGTGCGCAGCATGGCTGAAACGCCGGCGGGTGGATCGCGCATTTCAGTTGGTGATTGACCTTCTACAGAATTGGCGATCTGCCTGGCATGGAGCATGCTGCAAGAGTGGGATCCATCTCTTGCTTCTGCGAAGCTCCACAAAAAGTGGCCGGAGCCTCACGCGAGAATTACAGCTTCGTCAAGTGACTTTAGTCAGACGTGCTTCTTCTCCTCAGGTTCCAGTCTTGCAGTAGCGTCGACGTAGCGTTAGGCATCTCCGGGGTCCGGCCACATATCCTTGTATATTAGCCCACCATCTCAACTGCCAGACCATCGCAGAGTGGGGTAGCCAGAAGCAGAGAAAGAAACAACAAAAGGGAAAAGCGTCAAATGACGCCCAGGAAACAAGCAGCGGAAAGAAATTCGGGTGAGACGAAACAGTTCTCTCAAGAAACGGGAGTGTGCCACGGTCACGCCCGACGACGGTGAAGGCGGATGCGGAGGCGCTACTAATGTCTCTGTCGAGCAGAGAGATTGCCTTCTGGATTTTTCATGGCTATCGATCAGTAGAAGAGGGTCGCTGCGTGTGAGGAATAGAGCGGGCTGGCCCTCCAGGATTGACCAATCCTGGGGTAGTGTCCAAGTGGTCGGCGTCCTCTCTTCCCTCCATCTGTTCTCGTAAAGCAGGCCTGTGCCTGTTGATCACCGTCCTCCCTTCCGCATTGGCGTTTTACCGGTCATGTTGCAGTCAGCCGCCAAAACCTGTAAGCAGATGAGACTGGATGGGAAGCGCCGACAGCACGGGCCCGCTTCAGGGGCTCCTTCTCAGCACAGCTCGGGCCAATTGAGGGTTTTGTTCTCGTGTTCGAGTGCACATTTTATTTGGTCCATGCAGGGGATTGCCTCTGTACTTGGCCTGCATCTCCACGAGATTGCCTGGGTCTGTCGAAGACAAGGATCCATCAATGCATGCAACACGGAGAACGGAGCATCCAACCCCTGCTGTGGAGGGCCACGCAGGTCCATTGAGCCTTGCCCCGGTGGAGCGCCTATGCGGAGAGTCCCACTGTAGTTCAGCACCTTCCAGTGCCCGGGTGAGGTCGGTACAGGGAGTCCATCCCGCACCCTGTTATTGGAAGGACAAACTCGTGACTCGCTGGCCACCTTCTTGAAGCAATCAATCCAGGGCGGCCCTGCCAGCGTGTCTTCCGTAGAAACAGGAATACCGAGCAATAATCGAGCGGCCTGTTCGGCCGTCGGAGCTCGATACAAGTATGGGATGGCTTCTGCGCTCCAAACCAAATTTGGAGCGATCGGCGCTGGGAAACCGAAGGGAGATTCGACGTGCAATTTAGGCGGCACCGAAGCCTCAGCGCCTGTCATTCATACTGGCGCCGCCTCCCGGGCCAAGCCAATTCGCCAAATCTGGGGTGATATCACGCCGTGCTAATAATATTATTAACTCGCGCCCGCGAAACATCTTGACAGCTCGACCGCCGCTGTATTATTGATTGTCCCCGGGGCCCTGTTACTTGCTGCCTCGGCACTCGTTATTGCTGCCTCTGGATATGCCCACGGAGGCCCGATATGAGGCTCTTTACGAACCCCGCAGGACAACTCTCACCGTCGCCCAGGATTGGCCACATCCGAGCCTGCGCAGAGGGACGCGTATCGGGAGGCCAAGCCGGGCGGCGGCTCCAGGGGGCGGACCAATGATGCCATCGTCTGTCGCCTTTTTTCTCCTGCGCCACAGTACATGCATATGTACGAAGTGCACTAAACTTGCTTCGCCGTTGGGCTTCGTGCGGACTTCTGGCGATCCCGCGTGCCGAGAACGGACTAGCGCCGCCTAGTCGGTCCCCTTCTTTTGCACCGTGCTTCCAATACGAGGGCGTGGCCAGCTTCTGCGGCGGGAATTGATATCGCCCGCCACGCTCTCCGTTCTCGTAGGGACTTCTGGAGGCCTGCTCAGGGCCCGTCGCGGTAGCCGTAAAATCGCAGGCGTTGCATGTCCCAGGCCAGGAGTGCCTTTCTTTGGAACTACGTGGCATTAAACGCTAGAATGCACGGTATCATCATCAGAACTCTCTGCAACGGGTGCCCTTTCATCGAGTTTCGAGAGTGTCTTCTGCGTTGTGGCGTATTGGGTGCTGAGACGGAGGGGTCGAGGCTTCATGTGTTGTCAATTTGTAGAATTGTGCTAGAACGCGCTACCAAAAGTCTCGCCGCTTCGCCCCGGGCGTTCCTGAACGTCTTTGGCAGTTCCGCGTGGCTCGTGGAAGATGACTAACATCGCGGGTAGCAAGACGGCTCTCAACAAGAACGCGAAGTGCGCTGGACGGGACGATGACGCCTAGGAGCTGTCTGATGTTCGGTGCATGCATGGCGCGGTGAACGAGAGCCATATTGGTGGTGTTTTAAGACCTGTTCGAAGGGTACAGTCCCGACACGAGTTCTGTAAAACACTGGCGGTCCCCACCGGCTTGACGCTACTGAGCGGAGCCTTGCCAGCAATCCTGAGAGGTGAGGTGAGGTGAGATTGCCCCGTACAGTGTTTATTTCATGTCTGGGACTGGATTCCTCCTCTCCTCTCTCCAGCGTCAACTCCAGGGTCTCTCCATCTCTCCATCCTCCCCGTTCCTCGACGGCTTCGCGGAATCAACCTTCGTTCTTTGCCTTCCTTTTCCCATCCAAGCCTCGTCGAGGGCTATCCCTAATTCTCCTTTTGTTAAACCCCCTTCCTTTCTTTCTCCCTCCCCATTCCGGCCCAAATCCGGAACGCTTGGGGCCGTAGACAAGCCGGTGCCCTTTTCCCCCTTTCTCCACGACTTCACTCACCACCACCCGAAGACCCTCCATCCCTGGCCCATTTTGATTAGCCCTATATCCGCATCAAGCGTGGACAGCCGTAACAATCGTTTACTCTTTGTTTCCGACTTTGTCATCGCCGTCTTCCCCTCCATGTCCTTTTCTCCCCGAGTGCATTCGGCCCAATAGACAATTTACCTGAAATCCGACCAGAAATAACCCCCGATCGGATTCGTTTTTCGTCACCAGAATCTACCTTACCCGAACTATACTTTCCTCTCTCGTGCTTCTCCGGCTTAATACTCGATCACTGTCTCGAAAGTTAGGCGATCCACGCCGCGATTTGGTTACCGGCTTGTCTTGGTAGCCTGGCTGAGACTTTAGGTGGCAGTGAATAGCGGCAGCTGGAAACAGCACTTTCCTTCCCCTCCCTTTTTCGATACTAGGCCGCAGGCGACCTTGAACACTCATCCTTTGATTCTTCTCGACTGGTTCCCCACGGACACGGACACGTTTCAATCCGCCGCCTGCCCAGGGTCTTACCATCTTTTTGAGATCCCTGTCTAAGCCAAATCGGTAAGCTTGGATTGCGGACCTACAGTTTTGCTTCCTTTGTGTCATCCAAGACAGCCCTCGCGGCAGCATACCGGAAACTTGAACGGCTTCATATTGTGCTTGACCTCAATGTCCATTTGACGTGCCTGGGGGCGTTGCTAATGCAGATTGCTTTCTTTCAGGGTCCTTCGCGTCGATCTATCTCTCGCGATCCAGCGACACTACGCTCGAACCCTGCGTTCGCCGTTCCGACCGAACCTGCGGTCTTCAACTCTTGCCCCATACTCTCCTAAAGGGCAATGGCTGCCTTGGTTCAGACCTATCCTCAACAGCCTGCACAGGTCGCGATGCTCCAGACTCGGCCATCCTCCGGCTCCGGCCTCCAGGCCTCGCCGCACCAATATTCGGGAAGCCAGCCACAACGGAACAACCACCAGGGCCGGTCTGCCAGCGGTAGTGGTGCGGCCTCGTACCGTAACATGGGGCCGATCAAGCCGTATGCGTTCACGAGCACGCCTAGTCTCCATAACACGTCTCAGTCGCAGCAGCTCGGAACGTCCAGGGCCTCTCCGACGTCTGGCCAGGCCACGTTGCGCCCTGATGAGCATAGTCGCACGGCAGCTATCGGAGTGGGCGTAACAGGGTCTCGTGACGATTCGGCGATTCCTAACCGCCGGTCAATCAGTCCCGCTCAGCGACCACAGTCCTCATATATGGCAAGCACATCTTCGACTCAACTCTCTTTCGCCCAAGCGGCTCCTACTAGAGGATCGCCCGATCGATACCGCCGGCCGGGGCTCGCGCAACATGGCCGATCTCCATCGGCACAGCCCGCTGGTTTCGGCTCGACTGGCCAATTGTACATGGCACCGACTGCCCCACCGGCTTCAAACAGGCTGTCAATGCCTCCGGAAAGTAGGCCGAGGACGATGTCCGGACCCGCGGTGGACGACACGCAAATGATATACCATCAACCTTCTCATGATGAGAAGCGGCTCCGACGACGAAGCATGCACACACTAGATTCTGCCGATTATCCCAACCCGCTAACCCCACAGTTGTTTAAGCGGGCGGAAGAAGCGAGCCGTGTCACAACGGCACCAAGCGGCACGGGGAAAGACTGTTCAAAGACGGTCCGCCTGGCGCCGAATTCTGTCCACCAAAACAACATGCAGCATAACCGGAACAACAGTTCGGAGAGTGTCGTGTCGAGCCGCAGCAGTCACTCCCGCCCCTCCGTAAGTACAATATCTTCCTCATTCGCTCCTTCCGATGGTTAGCCGCAGGAGCCTGCCATTTGGGACCTCTGTTCTTGCCCGCGACCGGGCCAATAGAAAGCATGGACACCTTGCTGTCATAGATACACGCTGCTAACATTGACCCTTCTCAACCAGTCTGCGAACCGCAACACTCATTCCCCGACTCGCCGCCCCGGCTCGAACCACTCGAATGGGAGCCACACTTCCGGCCAGGAGCCGCCTAAGTCGATAAACCCCGGGCTGCGACCGTCCGCCGACGCAGTGAGGCGGGCCCATAACCCGTCCCCGCTTTCACGCCCGGCGACCATGGCTGGCGATGCCACGCCCGACGTTGGCTCCTCGGTCGGAAATCAGCGGCCCGCCACCTCTTCATCTCCGCTTCCTAAAACCGAGAGCCCTGCTGCAAAGCATCTTGCGGCTATCAATCTGAAGTCTAAAAGCAAGACCTCTAGGCTACGCCGGGCGTTCTCGTTTGGCAGCGCAGCGGAGTTCAAGAAGGCAGCGGGTCCTGACCCTGTGACTGAGGGGGGAGCGGCGGAACCGTCGAAACTGCACAGGGAGCCCACACCAAGCGAACTGTACGATGCCGAGCAGGAGCGGATTGCGAAGAAGCAGGAGGAAGCAGGTCTCGGGACAAACATATATGGACCTCGTATCTTCGCCGGGTCGACGGACAATCTGTCCGTTTCGTCGACAGCCTCCTCTGCCTCGATCATGATCCGGAAGATGGGTCGGGGCATGAAGAAGGGAACGCGGTCGCTCGTCGGCATATTCCGACCCAAGTCCATAGTCGGCGAGCCTTCCGTCGACACCACGTCACCTGCCGAAACTGCACCGACAGCAGTCTCCATGGTGACTGTCGAGGCGGAGAGAGAAAGGGTCAACGTCAATGCTGACCCTCATGAACAACCTGGTGGCGGCACAGGCTTCCCGCGTCTCGAACGCAACTCGATTGAAGCTCCCAGTGTGAATTCGGACCGTGGTGATAGTGCAGAGATAGATGGCTCTACGGCGCGCAAGAGCATCATTGGGGGCGACCGCGAGCGGGCAGAGGTACTTGCAGCGGTCAGGAAGGGTATCTTGAAGCGTAAGAACCACGTCTTCTTTTCTTCCAACCGTTTCAGCTTCTGACTGCGTTCAAAGACCGAGAAAATGGATCGGCGACTGACTTGCCTGGTGTTCCAGCCATTGCGGATTCTCCCAACTCAAGCGCTCCCAGCACGCCAAACGATGAGGCCATGCACGAGCATAAGCGTGGGGACTCTGTCGCCATTGGCAGCGAAGACTACTTCGTCACTGCCTTGAGGCTCCGGCAGGATACGAAGGGCAGCCCAGGCACTCCCGCGAGCATCACCAAGCGAAATGCGACCTTCTCGCCGCGCATCGTATTCTACGACACGTGGCCCAGCCAGGAATACGACCGGCGGGGAGAGACTGCCACGTGCAATCGGCTCACTCCCATGCTCGCGCAGCAGATCAAGGAGGAGCTAAACTCGTTCAAGATGGTACGGTTAACCCCTGATTTCCGGGTCCTTCCTAACGTGTAAACCGACGTCAATCCACTAACACAACACATAGGAGATGGAAGTTCACGAGAACTCGAAGATCTACACCCACTTTTTCTAATGACACTACGACCCTGGGGCGGATACATGAAACCTGCCCGTGTTTCTGGTGTCCTTGCTGGCACCCGGAGGCGTTGCTCGACCGGTCGTCCCTGGGCCAGGCATGTGACAGACCCGGCCGACTGACGTACTACCACGCACGCACATTTCTTTTTGGCGTCCCAGGAACAGCATAGTATGGTGCCGCGGCGTTTTCGTTCTTTTTGACCCTCGCTTTTATTATTACCATTTTGACATCTCATTTACGAATTTTCCGGTTGGGCCACGGGCCACTAATATTGCAACGGCAATGAAAACGCAGTGCTAGAGGATTTGCGGATACCAGTGTAGGCATGCATACCAGAGTAGATAGCCGCGATGGTGGCGGCGAAGAAAGGAGCGATGCCGTCACACCAGTACGGCACCAGCGTGTGGCTCAGGTCACCGAGCAGCCCCCGTCTGTTTTTCGGTTGGCAAGCCATTGCTGCACATGGGCTTGGGAAGTGGATCATGTGGTTGAGAATGAGGGCTGGGTCCCGGTCGCCTGGTTTTGAACGAAGGACCAGGACGTGTGCGAAGGAAGGATCATGTGGATGGACGGAGCAGTGTCTTGAGCTACGGGCGCGCTGTGTCTGTGGAGAGGGAAGCCGGGGAGGAGGGTGCTTTTCAGCTGTGCCGGTCGTTGTGAATTTTTCTTCTGTTCTCTAATGTCTGGTCTGCTGTACTACATACTTGTCTATTACTTGGTTTTGAGAGCGTGTCTAGTAAAGGAACAGTCGCATTGGTGGCTCGGCAGTGTTCGTTCGCCCTGGGCTGTAGTTAGTGAAGCGGGCATATATGAGAGACAGCTTATTGGGAGGATCGACAAGACGGTCATATGAAAGAAGACGTAGAAGTGTCCACCCGTGCTGTTTCATGCGGGGATGTTTCCCGAATGGCCTTGGGCCAGGGACAGGATATGAACACCGGTATTGGTGGACGACTGGAACCCCGATTCGCTCATAGATTCAGGTTGCCTATTTCTTTTCTAGGTCGGCCGCGATATTACACGGGCTTTCATGCCCATGTCTAGGCCATGCCTACGTGTACTTTATTTTGCCTCTGCCGAGGTTGCAAATAATCGGACAATTTAGGCGCGTGTCGGTGGTTTGTGGGTTTCCTGGCACCGGCCCCGCTCGGCGGTGATATATCCCAAAGTAATATCCTACGGCACTTGTAAGTGCGGGTGGAATACTCCAAGCCGGGGGATGGCCTTCAAAACTCATAGACCCGCTCCATCCTGGGCTGTCACCACCTCGGCAGATCAAGGCCAAAGCCGGTTTCTCGAAGAACTGCTCAACTCCGACGCGGAAGACCACAAACACCATGAAGTCACTCCTCCTCACCGGGTGCGTCGCGCCCAGCATCGCCGTTGCACTCGCCCCGCGCCAGGACGCTGCCTGTACGCGCGAGTCTCTCATCGAAGCAGCAGACGCCTACATCGCCGCGCAGACAGCCGGCTCTCTGGAACCCCTCGCGGACTTCTTGGCCGACGAGTGGACCTACCGGCAGGACAACGACATCATCGACGCGGCGGACGGCGTCCTCGCCACCACAGCGCTAACCATCGACCACCAGCGCACTATAGCCGATGAGGTGGAATGCGCGTCATACACTGAGCTCATAGCCGCCGACCCGGCCAACCCCTACGTGATCGGCACGCAGATCCGGCTTGAGGACGGCAAGATCACGCTCATCGACTCGGTGGCCTCGACGACCAACTCGTGGCTTTTTGACGCGGGGAAGACGCTGAACTACGTCCTCGGCGAGGACTGGTTCGAGATCCCGGAGGAGGACTGGGACGACAGGGAGGTCATCAAGGCCGCCGGGGACGCCTACCTTGACATGTGGAGCAACGGCACGGCGGCGGACGCGGTGCCGTGGGGTACGCCGTGCGTGCGGCTTGAGGGCTCGGCGTACACGGGAAGCGGGTCGCCGGACGACTCATGCATGCCAGGGATACCTACCAACAGCAACCAGGCGCCGAACACAGACCGGCGGTACGTGGTGGACCAGGTGTATGGGAGTGTGAGCATCCTCTGTCTGTGGGAGCACATGATGAACGCGGCGGATAGTCACGAGTTTAGGCTGGAGGGCGGGAAGTTGAGGTATGTGCATACGATGACGGTTTGTGGGGGGGAGAGGTGTACGTTGTGAGCTGGTGTTTTGTGGCCCGTGTGGTGTTTCTTGTAGTCTGCCAAAGTTCGTGAGAGTTGAGAATGGAATGAATATACGCCATGAGTGTGATCGAGTAATTACATTTGGTACAGAGTACGTTTCCAACGCTATGACGACATCGGTTTTGCTTTCGCGAGTGGAGAGCGGACGGAATTGTGGAGACAAGAAGCGTGGCCAATGGGAGGCGAGTTCACTCTCAGCCCTGTGTCCAGGAACAACGCTCCCAAATTTTTTTTTTTTTTTTTCACATGCGAATGCGAGCTAACAAGACCAAACCACCCATACGCAGACGATCCTCATAGCGACTCACCTACTTTCCTTCCCCTTATTTCCGACTCGCGCTCCCATCTAAATCCAACTCTCGCTGCTTCCCGACCGTCCCGGGGCCAGCCACAGCGGGCGGACACCACAACCCTGGCGCTTGTCGCATTCCGCTCGCTGGGTCTCCTAAGGTCTCTCTCTGCCCGTTTGCGACGAAAATACTCGGCAATGGCGCAGGTCCAGGCCGCGGGGGACGCCCCTGCAAAGAAGGAGAAATTGTTCGGAAGGGCCTTCTACGAGAGTATCGGGAGCCCGAAGCATGTTGTTGCGCCCATGGTGGACCAGTCCGAGTTTGTGAGTGCCCGTCTCTTGGCGCCAGTCATTCTCTAATGGAGATACCAAGGCTAACTGTGCCAACTAGGCTTGGCGCATGCTCTCTAGATCCTATCTTCCCCCCTCGGCAGACCCCCCGCTCCTTGCCTACACCCCCATGCTCCACGCCCGCCTCTTCGCCGAGACAGAGAAATACCGCCGCTCAAACTTTCACCCCACGAAGCTCTCCTCCGACTCCTCCAAACCTACCCCCTGGCTCGACGGCAACCCCTCCGTCGACCGCCCCCTCTTCGTCCAGTTCTGCGCCAATGACCCCGCCACCCTCCTCGAAGCAGCCAAGAAAGTTGCGCCCCACTGCGACGCTGTCGACCTGAACCTCGGCTGCCCGCAGGGCATCGCGCGCAAGGGCCACTACGGCGCCTTTCTACAGGAGGACCAGGCGCTGATCTACAGGCTGATCAACACGCTGCACCAAGAGCTCGACGTGCCCGTTACGGCCAAGATCCGCGTGCTCGAGACGCGCGAGGCGACACTCGCCTACGCGCGCAACGTCCTCGAGGCTGGCGCAAGCATCCTGACTGTCCACGGGAGGCGGAGAGAGCAGAAGGGCCACCTGACGGGCCTCGCGGACTGGGAAGTCATCCGATACCTGAGGGACAACCTACCGCCCGAGACGGTGCTCTTCGCGAACGGGAATGTGTTGCAGCATGAGGACTTGGGGAGGGTGCTGGCCGCGACGGGGGCCGACGCCGTGATGACGGCCGAGGGCAACCTAAGCAACCCGGCCATCTTCGCGGCACCGCCTGCCAAGGGTGCCGAGGGGAGGGAGTACTGGCGGGGTAGGGACGGCCGCGGCGGGTGGAGGGTTGACGGCGTGATGAGGAAATACCTCGACATCCTCCACCGGTACGTCGCGGATGTGGACCCCCCGGTCAGGAAGCCGCTCTTCGTACCTGGCGACGACACAAAGTGGCTCGACGAGGCCGAGGCGGCAGAGGCGGAAGAGGACGGCCCCGCGCGGAAGAAGCAGAAGAAGGAGAAGAGGAAGGACGTCGTGCCGAATGTGAACTACGTCGCTATGCAGCCGCACATGTTCCATCTTCTGAGGCACTTCGTTACGCAGCACACCGATGTGCGGGATGCGCTGGCGCGCAGCGGGAAGGGGGACCTGGAGGCGTATGAGAAGGTGCTGGGGATGGTGGAAGTAAAGGTCGCGCGGGGGCTCCTGGCGTACGAGAAGGAGTCCGAGGAGCTCCGAGAAGGCAAGAGACAGCACGAACAGGAACCTGCGACTGAAGAAGACATCAATGACGAGCTGAAGGGCGACTCCTCCGCCGCGGCGATGCGGAGGTGTAAGAGGCCCTGGTGGGTCGCGCAGCCCATCATCCGGCCGCTTCCCAAGGAGGCGTTGGCGAAGGGCAGTGTGAAGATCAGCAAGAAGGTGATGGCTGCGATGGGGGAGGAGATTAAGGTGGACGCAAAGGACGAGAGTCCTAGGGAAAAGGAGGAGCTCAAGAACGGGGGGACGCCTTCGGGTAAGGGCTCTGGGGAGGTAAGTGAGAAGACAATGATTGAGGAGAAGGTGGCGGGTTAGAAGTGCATATTAGCGTAATGTACATGAATTTGGCCGTGGCCTTTAAAGAAGCGGAGCGTTCTACACAGGCTGACGAAAGAATGTGAAGGGCAACACAACCTTATCGCATTGAAATACATAATGAGCCCTATCATACCATATGCTACCTCCCCATCCACCGTCCAATCTGTACAAACCGAGTTCAACCCATAAGACAACCCCTTGAACTCCCAATTACCTCCTCCCCTTCTTCGTCGGAGGTGGGCCTGGCGACCTCGACCTCGAGCTGCTATACCTCCTCCTCTTCTGCACTGGACTCCTCGACTTCGTTCTAGACCTCGATAGTGACCTCGAGTACGTGGGGTCTCTCCTCCCGCGACCGCGCGGTCCGTCTGCGCGCTGAGGCGAGGGGCTATACCGCCGCCGGGGTGGTGATCGCGAGTAGCTGGGCGACCTTGAGCGAGACGGGGAGCGGCTGGCCCGACCCCGCCTCGGGCTGGGCGAGTACGAGTCGCGCCTTCGCCTGGGTGGAGGTGACTCGCTGACGGACGGTCTGCGCTGTCTTCTCGGCGGAGTCCGACTGCGACTGGAGGAATAACGACGAGAGCGCCTGGGCGGCGTAATTGAACGTGACAGAGAGCGGGAGGCATATGAGGCGTCCCGTTTCCGGCCCCGCTGGGGTGAAACGGAGCGGCTGTACGACCTCGAGCGGGAGCGGCCCCTGCTAGGTGATCGACTCCTGCTGTAGCTCGCCGAGCGGAACGAGTCCCTCCTCCTCCGCGCCGACCTCGACCTCGACAGCGAGCGACTCCTTGACCGGGAGTACGGGGACCCCGTGTATGACGAGTAGCTAGACACAGACTCTGAATCCGAGTCGGCCTGAGCCGGGGCAGGGAGTGTAGGCTTCGGCATGTTCTGCAAGTACTCGCGCATATCTTCCGTGAGGACACCCATCCCGATACTAGTAAAGTAGTTGATAGAGAACCGCACGTTCTTCGGCTCGTCGCGCGGGAAGATGCCCTCGAGGCTCGGCTGCAGGACCGGCTCCTTCATGCGCTCCGCGAGCTTCGGCAGCCCGATCTCCTCAACGATCTCCTGGAAGAGGATCTTGACGAAGATACGAGACGAAGACGTCGTGGCATCCTCCGTCATGACGATGGCTGACATGCAGTGCCACCCAATAGCATCCGAGCCGAACATGTGGCCGAAGAAGCGCGCAACGTTGCGCAGCCGGTTGGTCTCGTAGCGGTGGATCGTGTCGTAGGTCGTCGCGAACTGCTGCTCGAAGAGGTCGTTCCAGAGCCGGTTGATCTTGGCGAATCGCTCGCCGATCAGACCGAAAAACTTTTGGTATGTCGTCGCCTGGCTGCAGCACTCGACGATCATGGATGGAAGCTCGGGCTCCTGGCCCGGTGGCAGATTGACTTTCATTAGCTTGTGGACGGCCTCCTCAGGCGAGATGGAGGACTGAATCGTCAGGTAGATGGTCTTTCGGAGAGCTACCAGGTCCGCATTGCTCTGGTCCTTTATCTCCAGCTGCCGCTGCTCTTCCTCTTCCTCGTCTTCCGAGCTTTCATCCTCCTCTTCGTCCTCGTCTTCGTCGTCGCTTGCCTCACCCAAGATCTCCCGCTTCAGTTGAATATAAGCCTCCTCTGACTTGTCAAAATCTTTGTCGAACTTGAAAATATTGAGCCCCTCCTCCGTGTCCAAGTCGCCATCAAGCTCGATGTAGTGTGTGATCATGTCATCCTCCTCCAATAGGTCTAGCTCCTCCCGAATAGCCGGGTGGTCTTTAAAATTGTCCTTGCGGATCTGGGACAACACTTCCACCGCATACTGCACCCTCTTACTGATATTCCCCTCATGTAGTACGTTGCGGAACCTGTCAAAAATGACGTGCGCCGCCATGGGCTTCATATCGGTAAGGAACTCGCCGATCTCCTTCATAAAGCCCACAGCTATCTCAACCGAGTCGTCTGTGGGCTTATGCAGGAGCAACTGGAGCATCTGCAACGCAATGTTTTCGTGGATGACCTGGAAGTTGACGAGGTGCGCGATGAATGTCGTTGCAGCGAGGCAAACCTTCTTGTCGTCTCGGCGGAAGGACTTGCGGAACTGCACGACAACCCTTTTCGCCAGGAGCTCACCAACGAGCGGAATCTTCGAGTTGACGACGGCCGTGAGCGCAGCATAGATAGGTGTGAAGCTAAGACTGGAGGCCTGAGCACGCATGATAGCGCGGCAAAAGGCCCCCCTCCCGCGTACGAGGTTCTCCTCGAACAGCTCGGGAACGAGAGACTTGATGTTCCCCAGGTTCACCTTGTTGATGATACCCGTAATTGACTTCTTCAGCGCCTCCCAATGCAGCTTCTGCTTCAGCCTCGCCCCTTCGTCACTCGTATCCTCCTGGATCTGCGCCTGAAGAGCCCTCAGCCGCGCCGGCGGGATGTAGGTGCCCCCGCTCCGCATGTCCAGCAGCTTCTGGTACTCCGACTTGAGGACCTTCTGTTTCTCCTCCTCTGTCTTCGCGGGCTGCTCTACCCTCTCGGCCCGCGGGCGAGTAGGGGGGGACCTGTCTCTCCGCTCGGACGGTCCGGGTCGGTATCGATCACCTCTGCCTCTGTCTCGTAAGGGGTCGGCATCCCAGTCCCCTTCATCCCGGCGCCTTTTGCGGTCCGGCTCGCGGTCGCGACTGCGTTCTCGGCTCTGGTCGCGAGGGCCGCGCGGAGAGAGCGGCGCATCGTTCGGGGGCGACCTCTCGCGGAGATGGCGGGGCGAGTCCACGGCTGGAGACGCCATCTCGGATGGTGTCGAAGTCGTGCAGCAGATAGAGAGAGCGTCGAGCCGTTTGTGGGATGATGGGGGAAGAACGTTGGCCACAGGCAGTGGCGCTTGGATTTTCTGCGAAGGCTGGAAGGAAAGGCGGCAGAAAGTGGGTCACAAAGCAGCGGCCAGCAGGGAGCCTCGTGCCGTCGCCACCTGAAACAGGTGCCAACAGCAGTCAGGCCGCGATTACGGACGGGGTATTAAGCTCACCGTCTCGTCGCGTCTTCTCTCATTCTCGTGATGCCAGCTAGACTCCACGTTGCCTTGAAAACCCCTGATCAACAAATCGAGCAACCCGGACGAAGCAATCACACCACTTTGACACCAAATAAATCGCCTTTATTCCCCGAATAGGCTCGACTACCAAACCGACAATGGTAAATATCCAAGTCACCATTTTCAATAGGCGTGCAGCTAAACCCCCCCCGTAGCTCGACCGACTCGTCGGCCTCGCCATGCTCGTGGCCGCCTCAGTAGTCTTCCTCTACTACACTCTCTGGGTCTTTGTGATAGTAGGTCAACCTCCTTCCTAGTCCTCGTGTATCTGAACGTCTCCGCTGACATGAGCGCCCAGCCCTTCGTCGACGACGACCACATCCTCCACACCCTCTTCCCGCCGCGTGTCTGGGCCATCCGCATCCCCGTCCTCCTCGTCATCCTCGGGTCCACGGTAGTCGGCTCTTTCATCGGCATGGTCATGGTGCGGAGTAACAGGAAAAAGGCTGCCAAGGCCGCCGCCTCCAAGAAGAAGGCGTAAAGCGTCTGGAAAGGGCGCAGTGGGTGCGTGTTGGGGCCCCGTGGTGATGCGTGCATTAGGAACGGAATGAGCTTGTAAGAATACGGTTGTCTGCGTGGATACGGAATATATGGGGCCTTTACTGTGCAATTTTCAAGGACAAGGCGGTGTTGCGCTGGTGTCAACTAGAGGTAGCTTGTAGGAAACTTAATGCGGATCGTTTATATATCATTTTGCACCACTTCAGTTGACCTCTTTCATACCGAGAATGCAGGGGGAGGGTTCTTGGTATCTATATCATGCTTCTATTAAATCGCACTAAACAAAGCCCTGGCGTATCCGTACCGAACCCCAAAAGACTCTAATCTGATGCGAAGATGTGCTTGGCCAAGAAGCCGTATATCGATGGCCAACGCTGAATCATGGAAACCAAAACGCCTAAAGACGGTGCCGAGCGGAAGTCGAACGACTGAGCGAAGAGCATGCATGTGTTGGAGAGGACAAACCACCGTGTTGAACAGCCGCGTGGGATAGACGGGACGATTGGTCCCACTGCTCAATAGAGAAAACATTCAACCCATAAGACTCGAGCGAAATTCAGAGTAAATACGAGAACTCCGAAAAACAGATCCTGCTCCATGGTATCGGGTTATAAACTCCGGCTGCCCACCTCAAAACGGCCCTATACTCGTTGGTCCGCAAAGTCCAGCACCTCGCAGTCGTCCTCAAAGAAGCCATCGTCGTCATTCTCGGGATGGCGGACCCTCCTCCTCCGCGTGGTAACGACAATCTGCTCGTCGTTCTCTCCAACCTGCATGACCCTCTCCATGGCCGATGCGGGCAGCGCTCGGTGTTCATCTGTGAGGATTACTGATTCCTCCGCTGGCCCCGAGAACCCGAGATCGAGCTTTGTTGAAGCAATGGGCTGTCCAAATGCCCAAGAAGAGGCGCCCACTAAATCAGGACTTTTGGGTGGCGCAGACTTCTTCTTCTTCTTTTTTGGTACCGTGGCTGAATCCGTCAATGTCAAGTCCCCAAGCAACCCAGGATCAAAGGCAAGAGGGTCTCGACTCGTTGCAACAATCTGTGGTATGTACTCGTGCAATCCGACGCGCCGGTCGGTGTGGAACGGTTGGTACGGAGCGCTCGATTCGATCTCGGCGTGTGGAATTGATGCCTCGGCGCCGAGGTCTGGCTCAACCGCGGCGGGCCTTGAGTTCAGGGTAACAGTATTACCAGCCTCCATATCCCGATCAGACAGATAAAGCTCGTCTTCCCCGTTTATAAAGTGTCTCACTGCCTCGGCAAGGGTGTCTTCCGAGATAGTGGGAACTATGAAATCGTCGTATAGTGTTCCCCGGAGCGCCCAATTCGATGAGCGCTTCTTCTTCGACGGGAACACTCGGACGACGCCGGAACCCGCTGCGAAAATCGTGGAGCCTTTCCTTCCACCGACCCAGACGACACATCCAGATGTGGGGGGTGTTTCGCCGATTGGAAGCGTCACCCGTTTCTCCCCTGCTTGTCTCAAGTGGTTAATGGCACTTCCTGTCTTACCAATTGAGTTGCTAATGCTTGATGCAATAGCCTTGCCGCCATGGCTGGCGGAGCCCACAAGATTTGAACTCGAGAATCCGGTGGAGATAGAGCTACTCCTTCGAGGGCGGTTCATGAGGGGCCTAGCCGCCCCCCAAGCAGCTCCGATAGCGCTGGACGCAATCGACACAGCTGAGCTAGAAGGTTCTGAAGAGCCTGCCGATTCCGTAATGTCGCGGCGCACACGCGGTGGCGGCCAAGTGAAGGCACTCTGCGGCATATCGAGAAGGTGGGCAGTCCCCCTTTCGGTAACCATGGCAATCCGTTCGCCATTTGGCTTTGCCCAAGCAACGTCAACGACCCGCGTGGTAGTTATCCTCGAAAACTGCGCCGTCTGGCGTATCCTTGGGCCGCCGCCACTAGAGGCGCCCCAGGCCTGCAGTGGGGATAACTTGCTATGCTGCATCCGTAGCAGATCCCACAGCGTCTGGACGTCGCCCTTTCCAGCCACAGCAAACAAAGACAGGCCGTTGGGGGAAAACGATAGGAAGCTACATCCACGCGGGGCCGTGAAAGTGGCGAATGGATGTATGGCACTTGAACCACCTAAAGCCTCCACATCCACGAGTGAGACAAGTCCTGGATCCTTGGCTACAACGGCCTGACCCGGCGATCCGTGTGTTGGCGGGAAGTGCACTCCTTCCTGCCTCGGTGGGTATGAAGCACCCCACGGCTGAGGCTGAGTCGGCGGGGACCTGGCCAGGACTTGCGGCTGGTTTGGCGACTTATTCCAGTACGCATTCCACGCCTGCTTACCTTGCTGGCCTACCCATTTTGCACCATGGATGAGCTCCTGCGTGGTTTCACGCATCAGGTTATTCATCAGGCCATCAGACATAGGAAGCTCAGTTCCCAAGGTGGATGGTGGCACAGGAGGAGCCGTAACCGTGGAAAGACCGGCCCCTTTGCCGATCACGGGCACGGCCACATGAGCCCGAAGTGATATCTGAGATGAAGGATTTGGCGGGCAATATGCAATCCATCGGCCGCTCAATGCCAAGATGGGTGCATGTTGCACAGGCCGAGCGGTGGTTGAATTGGCGCGAGGTCGCTCGTTTTCCTCGCTCTGATCCGTCCTCAGCGCACGCTGGATGCTAGTCCACAATTTTGCAACGCAACCAAAGCTTATCTCGTTCTCAGCTTGGTGAGGAAGCTGGCGGTATAGCCAGCACTCTCCAGTGACACCCGAAGTAACGGCAATAGTCCCGGCATCAGCCACGATGCTAAACTGGCCGCTAGGAGGCGGGGGCGTAAACTTGTCGCTTGTTATCGCCACAGAGGACTCTATTGGCACCCGCGAAGCCTCTAGAAGCACGGCGACACGTTGGCTGGTCCTGAGTGAATAGAGCTCGACTGACGTTTGGTAGTGCTCGATCAACTGGTTCGGCACTCTGGTCACAGCATCGGACCGAGGACTCCCCGGATGACTCGATCTCGCTGTCTCCCCGTTAGAAACTGTCTGGGCCTCGTGACCTGGCGAGTTTCCGGGGATCACAGGACCATGGAGAACAACGGCGACTAAGGGGTAGATGTCCCCGGCGTTGTCCACAGTGGTCGTCCATGGCAGTATCTTAGCGTTGTACACCCCACCCCTCAACCCCCTCAAGCTTGCAGCGGGATCAAGCCCGCGTTTCGTGACTGAATATACTTCAACCCCGCCCTCATATCCAGCCATTATCACTGTATCCGCACTTGAGGAAGGTTCGGACGGGCGGCGAGGAAATGCATCAAAGCCGAAATGGTAGCCCCTTTCACCGGCTTTGAGGCCGCTGCCCGCGGGCCTGTTGAGATCCAAGTCGGGTACGCCGTAGAAGTGAGGCTGGGGTTGATGAGGAAGGGGAGGATGTGCCGTGAAACGGGCGTCGGAAAACTGCGATGCAGCAGATGCACGCCGATACACCCCTGCGTTGGACTGGGGCCTCATATCATTTGTGGCAAATGGCCCCTCAGCGTGAAGGCTGACAGGTCGCCGTCCAGCGGCGGGCGGCGAGGGGGATGCGCCAGTCTGAGGACTCATGTACGCCCTGGGAGAGGCCCAGGTCGGGTTGAGCCGGCCGGAGTCCTCATAGGACGACGGTTGAGTCGGGGGTGATTCTCCCATGAGGTTGATGAGGTTTCCAGGAGAGCCAGAGAAAGGTGCTCGCATCCAGTCGGAACTCTGGGCAGTACTCGCGGAGACTGACGGGGTCGAATATGCACCCAGCGACGGAGACGTCGTCATCACCGCGGGATTGGCATTCTTGGGGGTAGGCACGGCGGCGGTGGGTTTAATGTCGGGGGAGCGCGCGTACGGTGAGGATGCATCTGAAGATGAGTCTTTGAACGCCGATCCGTTTCTATGAGGATCATCTGTCAGTCCTTGTATAAAGAGCGCAGTAAGGACAAAAAAGAGTAGAGGCAATCATCGGGGAAGGTGGTCTAGACCAGACATACGAGGCCTTGTTTGCAGCTACCTGCTTCGCTACCGCCGCAGAAACACCGCCATCCTTCGAATGCTTACCTCTCTTCGAGCCTAGTGAAGCGACGTCAGCCACCGATCCATCTCGCTTGGGGGACATCTCTGGTGACTCGGATGAGCAACGTACTGGGCATTCGGATGACCTTTCAAGGCGGCTGTAGCAGTCGCCTTCTCGTAGAAAGGCAAGGAATGTGAAGGTCTCCCCTGCTCTCGTCCCCCAGATTGGTCTCGGGCTTCTTCCAAAGAGCTATATGTCTAGAGGGATCGAGCGGAAACCGGCCTGACAGCTGCTTAGGAGGATTAAGAGCTCTTTCTCGAAATTCGTCGGCACACGCGAGGGAAGTCAGAGTTGAAGTTGGCGCAGGATCGCTGGCGCCAAGTGGGGGGAGGCGAACCGAGGGCGCCTTCGAGATTAGTGACTAGGTGGTGGAAGTACGTCGAAGCTCAAAGTATCGATGGAAAGGAGCGAAAGCGCGAACAGGCTACGGTCGGGCGAGATTAGGAGAGGGGATCTACAGACAATAAGAAACCCTATGATGAACAAATAAGAAAGACTACTGTGCTTCAGATCGTGGCAGCTGTACTGTTGGTTGTGGAATGGAAGGTGTTCCTGTTGGAAGAAGACGTGGGTTCTGGTCAAGGTTGTTTGTGAGACTCGAAGCAGCAGAGGGAGGCAGATGACAAGAGGCGGGTAGGGGGGGGTGCGAGGAGCACCTGAACCTTGTGGACCTGGAGTTTAGAGCGGGGGTGGGCGCGGCAGAGTCCCACGGATCGATGACGCTGACTGTGTATGAGACATCGGCGAAGGCGGGGGAGAAGGTGTGAGTCGTGGGTCACTCCCGAAGCATAGTACTTCCGGACAGACAGGAACAACTGAGGGGCTACCCTCGTTGTTCCGTGCCTAGCGTGTAATTTAGCGGCTGTGTGATGTTCCACGGCTGTAAAGGGCGCTGCAGGGGCTCACCCAGGTCCGGGCTCATGGTGTAGGAGGGGCTGGGCGGCGGGCAGTGGGGCGGGGTACCTCGTACCTGCTACTATCGGGATCCTGCGTACAGGTGACGACTGCCTCCAAATCAATCCCAGAGGGGTGGCGGGGTGGGGGCCTCTCTCCGTCAGGCGCATAAAAGGCCTAATCGATCAATCAGCGGCGACAGAAGCAGACCATGGAGCTATGGACGCACCAGAAGGGTTGATGATCAGCAGTACCCCTCGGCTCGTTACGGACTCCTCATCAACGGGCAACGGGCAGCAGCTGGGGTGTCGGGTGGTTGGCAGTATTGTCGCTCAGGCACATGGTACCCTCCTTCCTCAGTAAGCTCGCAGCTTTCGATCATTATGACATCCTCAGAGGAACTCTCCTGATAGTCACGGGAGCTGGCTACGTGCACCTCCTCATGATGGGGATATTCCCTTTGCCCCTGCACGTTCGCATATCGAGCCTCAGGGACATGGGCCTTGAGCTGGGGATGCGGGCCGGTGGGGGTGTGCGTGGCACTGGCCAGTGCCACTAATTGCAGTACAGAGCAACAACAGAACTATCCAGCCCCTCTTTCCAGGGCGAATGCGCAGCCACAGACAGCTGGTCTTCAGAAGGAGCCCCTTTCTGTCCGTTCCACATTCCTAGGGACAAGCACATCATGCCTTCCAGCTTGTTGCCACTGTCTAGTACTCTTCTGGGCGAGGCGTGGTCACGGGGCACTCGACAGTCGAGCGAGCGGCGAAGCCAGGTGCGTCATCGGCAGAGACTTGGCCCCGCCGCAAGTAACGGTGCGAAGGGTCCAGGTGCTGCAGGTTGCATGCACGGCTAGTGTAAGTCTAGCGTGACGGCGCGGGAGGTGACGGCGATCCGGCTTGTCCCCGCAATACAAGTATACGAATACGGTAGACATACCCTTTTGGCCGTCTGGAATGGTTGCGAGCATTCCAGAACGAAGTACATGATTCCCCATCGGTAGCGTATGGAGAAAAGCTCATTTTGGCCTTGATAGACCATGTTCTCCTTGTGTATTAGAAATTACGGTACGTCAGTTTACCGCCGGATTCCCCTACCCGAAGCTTCCCTCCTGGCCCTGGCATCGGCCCTGGCATCACGTCATCATCGGGACCTGTCGAATCAACCACATCGTCCCTGACGGCCCACATCGCGCCAAAATAAGCGACGATAGTACTGTATAGACCGAAAATAGAAGACGAAAAAAAGACATACAACACCGGGGATTCGCTGGTCGTCACCGACCCAACTACTAGTCCGGCGCTTCGTGGTTTATGTTCAGGGGAGCGGACGGGACCCTCAGCTTTCCACGAGCTATGGCCGTATGTGATAGTGTTGTTACAAGGTTCCACTGATATACCAGTAGAAGAGAGTCCCCTGCAGCGTGTCTGAGGTGAGCCAAACCCAGCGCCGTCCACCAGACCAGTGGGAAAGAGCGTATTATGTGCAATTCGAATTGCCGACTGGTCACCGGATCCTCGTTCGTTATCCTGCATCCAAGCATGCAATTGCCCCTTTCGCCATTCTCCCCTCCCCCCCTGCCCCAAACTAGGAAGGCGTCACTCGAGGAGCTGGTGATGAGCTGGCTGTCGCTTCTTGATATCTCTTCCTGCAAGGTTTGGGAGCCGCGCAGCAGGACCCGTAGGACTGCCGGCCTACCGCCTGCAACGGACCCTCACCCACCGTCTACACTGTCCGTTCCGGTGGCCGTCAACCTGTCTTTGGCCACCCGTCTGCTCGGTTCAGGTAACCCAAGTGCCGCGCTAATTCTCAGCTAACCGGCCAACACCGGATACCTTGTCAATCATCCCATGTTCTCGAAGCCTTCAAGCTACGACGCTGGCTTTCATGGGAGCGCGATCAGTTCCCACGTCAAGTTCTGGTGCCTCGTGTGTATGTTAGTATCTACCACGTCTGGATAATAACCAAGAGAGAATTGTATATATCCACCCTCGTATCCGTAATATAATATAAGCATACGTATATTTGTATATATAAGGTGGGAAAAGCAACAACGCAGTCGTTGACCCGGACGTCAAGAACAAGGTCACCTTTCGCTGCGAACCGAGTATAACCAGTTTGATCATTGCCCCAGACCAACATTTTTGAAGAGCTGGAAAGCGGTGGCTTCTATGTGGTTACACTTCGACTAGCGGAAGTTCGGAACTACCAGAAGGCCCGCTACGAGCTCGAAGGTTGGAACTTCGTGTACTAGCCGGCCCCTGAGTGGGAGACCAACGATCCCGGCCGCTGCCGCTATCCAGGAGAAATGGCTGTAAGGAGTCAAAGTAGACCCTGTCGGCGGGTGTCCGCTGGCAGCACCTCGCCTGTCTGATAGCTAGCAGGTCAGTGGCCTAACTTGCAAAGTCCCTTAACTTACATGATCCAGACGAGAAGATAGTTCGACAAACGATAACCAGGATATAATGATTTTCGTGACACCCCGCCAAAGCCTACCCACCAGCACACGTATATCCTTCCCCTTCACAGAAACATCCGAACCCAACATCCCACTTTCGTGAATTTATAGACTATGAAGCCTATTGACAACCTCTGCGAACCCTCCTTCACCGCGATAACTTTTTCGTAGACTGCGGTCCTCAAGCCGGCGTCAGCCGCACTCTATTGGCTTTCTGGACCAGCCCGCGGGAAGCTGCATCCGCAGGGGTATACTACGTCATACCACCCAATCCGTGCATCCCGAGCTTCCAGAACCAAGGAAGCTGCCCCGCGATCCGGCAACCCTGCGTGACGGGATCCGTAAACTCGGTAAATAGGAGGCTGAAATAAGCTCGAGCGCCGATCTTCGATTTACGGACCCTACGCACCCCTGGGACAGAATGAGCGGTATATGACGTCCATTTCCACTTGTAAGTGAACCAAATCCTAACTGCGAATGAACCTCAAGATAATAGTGACTATTTACGCACCCTGGTATCCGTAAGCTACATCGTAACAACCAAACGCAACCTAACTCCGACGCCAAACTACCCAGTCCAAACCCCTCACCGCCCATAACCCCAAATGTTGAATAAGCCCTTTCGAGAAATGAAGCACCGTGCCACAGGCCATTACTTACTTCCTCACGCCCCGGGCACTGACCTCGCCCTTCTCTCCAATGTTCAGCGTCACCCTGCACTCTGGACAGTACCACTTCGTCGTCCGCGCGGGTATGTCTGAGAGTCCGACGCATTCGAGGTGGAACCACTCCGCCTTGCAGTTCTGCGCGCGCTCACGTTAGCCAGGCTGCTCCCTAAGCCGCTTGCCAATGACGATAGAGAAGGAATAGGGAAACAACTCACATCCGCGTTATCACACTCAATCATTGTCCCAAAGCTCACCCGGTTACAAAGGCAGTACCTTGCCTCATCGTGCGGAATCGGGTTCCCCTCATCATCCACCTCCTCCATCTCCACCTGACCCTTGTCCTTCTTCTGGGCCCTGGCCTTCTTCCGCGGGGCTGCCTTCCGCTTTCCCACCGCGCTGTTAGCGCCGGTGCCCGTCGAGCTGACGACTCCGGGAGCTGGCCGCTTCCTGCGCGTTTTCTGAGGTGGTCTCTGGGCGGGCTGCTGCGGCTGGTGCTCTGGCGCCGGCGTGTTTCGCGCTGTGCTAGAACGACGAGGCCGATCGGCCGCGAGCGAGGCGCCGGGCTCTTGGCTCGCCGCCTTGCCCCGTGACGCGGGCCTTCGTCCGGTCGCCGCTTCGGGCGCCGCAGGCGTGGGCTCCCGAGAGATATCTGGTTGAGTTGGCGCTTGCTGCGACTGCGATTCTTGAGCCTCGGCCTGTTGCTCATCATGAGCTTCAGGCTGGGTATGCTGCTGCTTCTTCGCCGTACCCTGCCGGGTTTCCCTTCGCGGCTGTTCCCTAGTAGGCGGGGTAATGGGAGTAGCTGAAGGTCCTCCTACTTCACTCGATGCGGCCACGGGCGACTCAGCCGGAGGCTTCGTGGGAACTGAAGAAACTATGGCGGCAGAATCCGTAGGCTGTGTCTCGGTCGTTTCGGGAGCGGGAACTGCCGCAGGTGGAGCCGAGGGGGATACTGATGACTGTGCTGAATTCTCCGCAGCAGCGTCTCGACGAGGCAGGGGAATGGGCACGGGAGTCGTAGACTGGGGAACAGACGGGGGAAGAATCGGGGTGATGCTGCGCGTCTGGGCACTTGGATGCGGCGTGAGTTGAGGCGGCGGTACCGGCGTTTCCGTCTTCACCCTTTTTGCGGGTTTGGCCGCTTGGCTCTCCCCAGTTGTTGACTCCTCATGTTTGTCTGCATCCTCTTCGACGGCATCCCTCTTCCTCTTGCTGCTGCCTCGCCTGGAACCACTGCCATTACCGCGGCTATTCCCCGCCGACACTGGGGTTTCCGGGTTCGGTGTGCCCAAAGACGGCGCCACGAAGAACCGCCTAGCGGCCTCGGCCCACTTCCGATCTCCTTCCTCAGCTTCCTCGACAGCCTGCTTAGCCATTGCCTCGCGCTTCAGTTTCTTTGCTTCGTTGAGCTTCATCCCCTTGTTACTGAGAGAAACGTCGTCTTCAAGGGTATCGACACTGATGGCGCCTTCCGGGAGAGCTTTATTGCCAGATTCACCATCCACAACAGGCGCCGGGAGCTCAGAGTTAAACGGCTTCCCCTCCTCCTCTGCCTTCTTCTTCGCCGCCCGATAGGCCTCGGGACCCCTGCCCAGTGCCTTGAGTTCTCTCGCAATCATCGTGTCACTAGGGGTCCAGAAAGCGTTCTTCTTCATCTTCTTCCTCAGCTTAGCGAGCTCATATGCAGTAAGCTGTAGCCAAGGTGCGTCGGTGCTTCCAGGAACTGCATTCTCGGGTGGCGGCTGTAGTACAACGGGTGTACCCGAGCCGGCCCCGGGCATACTGACGGTAACCGGCTTCGGAGGGCGTCCGGGCCCCTGTCCCGGTGTTTTCGGCACTTTCGGTGTCTTTTGATTTTTATTGACTAACTTGATACGCGTCGGCGGAGCCGGAGTGTTGCGGGTGGGCGAGTCAGGTTCTGGCGATGACGATTCGTCGCTGTCGCTGTACATGTCGAAGTTGAGCTCATTTGGCGCAAGGACCTCACCTGGAATGATGATCCTAGGGAGCCTCTTCTGGCGGACCTTCTGGCCATTCTCGCCAGCTGGTACAGTCGGCTTAGGGGTTCGGGTTAGCTGTGGAGATTTGGCCGTCGCAATGGGACTCTTCTGCTCCTCCAGCGCGGTGGGGAAGTTCTCCAGCATAGTTCGTAACTTGGAGAGTATATTCTGCGCGCGACTGTAGTGGCGGTTGATATTGTCCGACATCCTTGTCGCCTCGGCGTGGGTGTACATACGTGACGCCATAGCGCGCCTCAGATGCTCAGATATCTCGGCGCGGAGCTCCACCGGCTGGGGCCGGGTCTCCGCGGGCAGGCTAGGAAGCTGGCTCCATGTTGTAGTGAGGTCATTTATCTTTGACGAGTGGTCCGCGTAGCTCTCGTCGAGCTTCCCTATGAGGGTCAAGGAGCGCACAATGTCGGAGGGGAGGTATTCGGTGAAATCGAGGAAGTCGGTAATGGTTGCCTGCGCATCGGGGTCGGCGCGCATCTCCATCGAATCGACGGTGTTCTTCAGGTCGCTGAGGGAACTATCGATGGCCTGGCCCGCCGCCGCTTTATTCTTGGGCGAGACGGCCTCGTCCGCCGTGGGGGGTGGCGCTGCGTCGGTGGTCATGTTTGCGGTCGTGACGCGTCTGCGCAGGGCTGACGAGGGGCTAGACCATGCTGGATTTTTTAGTCAATCGGTAGTCGCGGTCGCGCACACCAAGCCCGCTTCCAGAAAGCTATAAAGCCAGATGATAGACTTCTGACTTACGCGCCGTGTAGGTGGTGAGGTTGTGGTTTGATGCGCGTGGAACACTGCGAAACGCTAGGGTGATGGGGTCCTGCCTCGGAGTTAAGGCGACAAGGGACGCGGCAGGTGCCCTGCAGACACCTGACATTTGAATATGGGGACAGGATGACAACTGTACTCAGTTGGCGGTAAGTACTTCTGCTGTTATCCCAGGATGGACAACAATAATTAAAGCTCTTTCCGATAATATGAGCAGGGTTCTTTTTACCGGTCTTCCAGGGTATTCGCGAAGTCCATGAGCTTCCCAGTCTGTAAGCCTAGGCAGGGCTAAGCGATACACTTCCCGGCTCCCACACGAAACTCACATCCCCAAAACGCAGACCGACCCGGTTGAAGCCTCACTCTTGCGTGGCTACCACCGGCTCAGAGCGCTTTTGTCTGGCCTCCGCGGTTGCCTGTCCCGCATTTTCGCCCGGTTCCGGTACCGAAGTTCCGTCTCGCTGCGAAGGAACCACCGCCGAGACTTACACAAACCCAACGTTGCAAAAAGGAATCTGTTCTATATTACAGACACGACTAGGAGGGTAAAGCTCGGTTAGAGCTTCACAAGCCTCTCTTTTCTGCACTTTGCTCCTAACAGAGCTGAAATACACGCTTGCGGTGGAAAGCCCCACTGAATTGTGTCGTCTATATTGTGACTCTATCATAACTGTTCATAAGAAGACCAAAACGTCGAGGAGAAGTGCGCTCCATCAGATTCGCCTACTAGCCCGACCTCGTCCTGTCTTCTAGGAAATCTGGATGCAGCTCCATCTATGTAACGCCTTTGAAAATACAATACCGGGAAAAAAAAGAAAAGAAACCAAAGCCTAATAACACCTCGCAGTCATTCCAACAAGTAAGAAACCCGGAACGTTAGGAAACCCCGTCCCAGTCCTCCATCCAAGGCCGTATCAAGCGTATCAAAACAAGTCATCTCATCATACAACGACGCAGCCGAAGGTGAATTACCAGTCTCGGCTGGAACTGCGAATGATCTTGGAGCCCCAGATCTGCTCGGTTCCTTCCACGGCGTAACCGGAGTCTTCGCCGATTAGCGTTAGGGAGCCATAGAGCGTGAGGTTCCGGCATCGGCTATATCATAGGCATTGCGCGTCAGCAATAACTTCTAGGATCCTAGGAGAATAGGGGTCATCTACAGGTAGCCGTCAATGGTGAGATCGCCGTAGATCTCAAGGTCCGTGCCGTCAAAGGTCCCCAGGACCTTGAGCTTCCCGTATCCTTTCATCTTGTCACTACCAATACGAGTCAGAAAAGACGGTTCGTTCCTCTCAAGACCTCTTGGGTCAGACCCACTGCGCAACAAGGTAGCCTTGGACGACGATATTTCCTGCAGCCTTGATCTTTCCACTGTTGAATTCCCCGTTAGCAAACAATTGAGAGTCATTCTATCAAGTTCCATCATCTCTTACCCGCAATTCACGTTCCCTGCGATATCAATCGATCCGTACGCCTCAATCTTGCCCTCGACAGTAAAGTCCCCATTCAGGGTGATGCTCCTGCCTGACTTGATCGAGCCTGTGACGTCCAGTGGCCCCTGAAGTGAGACAGCGTCCTCACTCCTGACGGACCGCGTCTTGCGGACGGACCGGTTCCCCGTGGAGCCGTAGCTCCCGGACGAGCCACTGCCAGCTGGGTAGGTCATGACGCCGTAGTAGCCGTAGGCCATTCCGGCCAGGTGTCTCGAAATCGCTTCAGCCTCTGATCGTTTCTGTGTCTTCGACGATGATTGATTACTTGAGAAAGTGTATTGGAGCTTCAACGAAGGTTAGGAAGATGAAGGAATCTGTCCATGTCGAATTCAAGAGCCAAAACGAGAGACTCGGCGCCTTTAAATCATAATAACCGCAATTCTAAGGTGCTTGATAGCGAGAATAATGTCACGGGTTGATAGGCATCTGCCTAAATCACAACCGCGGATGACTTTCAGAACGAGGGTCTGGAAAGATGATCGAGTCATCCACGTCCCACCTTCTTTACATCTTTCACATTTTTCCACCCTCCCCCGCGCGCGCCAAATGGAGATCCCTGTCATGGAGCCTCATTACCTTCAGCTCGCTGCCTCGCCATCCCGGCGGACCGGGATCATTGCATCGAAGCTGAAAAGCCCCGTGCCTTATCGGCGGTATTGGGGGACGGCGGTGTGGATCCCGTGTTCTGCCGTCGGCGAGGATGAATGTAGCATCGCGCCCATTCGCACCCCCTCCATAAACTAGCGCGGACTGCCGAACGTGGCATGGAGAGACCGCTGCGGACTTGGTGACGTTCGCCAACAAGGGTCTCCACTTTTTCAGAGATGGAGCCAACCGCATGCCTTGTCAGGTCACTCGTGCTTTGGTGAGTGATAGCCTTTGTGGAATGCTATTCGTGAGTGGGACATCGTTGAAGCCACTAAGGAGAAGGGTTGATGCCTAGTTTGGCAAGCGGTCCCCCAAGAGTGTCCGGATGGCGCAGGGTCAAAGCAAACGTCGGACGGCAGAAGATGAGGCCTTGGAGGCCTTTGAGGGCGTCTCGCGCGCTTGGCCTGTGACTTTCTCGCGCTCGTCTCCATTCTTGGCGAAGAATATTGACAGACGCGGCAGAGGGGAAGAAACGACAGGGGGGAAGGCCACAAGAATAGGTGGAAACGAGCGTGGGGTTGTAGAGCCAAGGCAGCAAAGGGAAAAGCCCTGCCAATGGGACAAGGGGTTGAAACGCAGTGTCTCCGCTAGCGGGTCGAGTTCTGGCCTTGAGAACGAGGCGCAGACCCTCAAGGTGGGTAACACCATCTTCATTAACGACCGGGAGCGGGAAACGCGCCTCAGCCGCTGCGCTTGGCCTCTCCGCGCCAAAACGGAGCCAACTAATGACTCCTTGCCGATAGCACGCGCTGCGCTGCCGACCTGCATCACACGGGACAAGATATGAGGTAGTTCCTATGATTCTCGCACTGGTGTGCGTTTGAGGCCAGGCATCCGTTGGCGTCCGAAGTGGTTGATGACCCGATTTCGGAAATTGAGGCTTCAGCTGGGAACCCCACATTGATTCTTACTGGACGCCCTACTCCACACGTGGTAACTTGACGCCACAGCACAATTGACGTCGTATTTTGTCTCTCAGCTGAAGCAAATGCCAGATGACTCTGCTGCTATATTTATTTCCCAAAACATTGTCTTCCTGGGTTTCGGTTGCGAGATTGGGAGTTATATCGCCCGCGATATGTAGGATCCTGCGCAGATCATAGCAGTCTGGCTTACTTTCGTTCCATGGACATGCCTGCTTGTCTTGTTAGCGGTTGAAGTCTTGAAGGGGCAGCACCGCCATGCTGCGCCACATGAACCAACCAATCAGGCAGCAGAGTCGACGACACCGCAAACCCCGCGTTAAACCTCATCCCAAATCGCGCCCTGGATCGCAGGCCCGGCTGTTTCTGGTGACCCCTGTTGTGGGGCGCTTGGCGCCTCGAGATCAGCGCCCACTCGGGTCATTTATAAAAGAATTAGTCCTGGTCTTACCGTGCACTTTTGATCCTTCCCCTCTTGCGTCGATCTTCTGGTGGGGACCCTGAAGAACAGAAGACACAAGAAATCCGACGAACACGAGGCTAAACCGGAAGGGGTATGTATGACATTCCACAATTAACTGACACGTTCTTGATACTCCGAAAGACTTGCGCCTAGCCCGGTGCCTTACATCCCCGCATCCGAACAAGTTCCCAATCTCCGATCCTACAACGCGGTCCTGCACAAACTAGGTGATGGAACCTACGCAATGGAGGTCGGCCCGACGTCAATATGCCCCAGCACGATGCAACACAAAACGCCCAGCAATTCCATATACCATATCTCCTCGGCATGACGCGATATTATCCGTCCCAGATACCATCGCTTTGCCCCAGCCTTTCGCATCAGGCCGTTCGTTCACACGTCCAACGTTGCATCGACACACCATCCCGCAGTCACCGCCCATTGCGGTTCGCAACGATTACCAGCTCCCGACATGGCCAAGACCGATCCCCGTAAAGAGAGATGCCGTCGCCCAAACCGCGGCGTAGTAGCCCGCTCCAGTGGGCTCGACGCCCGACATCACCCTCGTGCACTGCAGGTACGTGTTGACGAACGTCAGTAGCACGACGATGGTCGTCCTGAGAATCCCCACCTTCCCCTTGGCCGTGAAGCCCCAGACGTTGTGCACGAAAGTCTCCTGCAGCGACGCACTGGCAGGGTCAAACCGCCGGAGCTTCTTATCCTCCGCGCTCTTCCCCGTGCCCACGAACGGCGTAAATATAAACACTTTTGCCGCGAGGCCCAGCAGCGCTGCGATAGGAATGACAGAGAGGTAGGTCGCATTGTAGGCGGGAGCGACGGTGGGGATACCTCCGAAGTAGAGGACAAGAACTCGCGGCAAGAAGGTTCGGTAGGCCGCGAAGAGCGTGACGGAGTACACCATTGACGAGAGCGCAACGGTGGAGACCTGGATGAGGGGGTCTGTGATGATCTCCCGGTTCGGCACCGACCTGCCGCCCGCGTGAACGCCAGACACCGCACGGAGGAGCCGGAAGGGGATGAAGACAGAGACCGTATCAACAGCAAGCGCTGCTATGGCAGCGGTGGTCTTAACGTTGTAGAAGGTCGCCAAGAGGTAGAGCTGTTATCGAGCAGGCGCAGTGTCAGCGAGGCTGTCCATGCATGAGGCGCGCATCGAGGAGCAGGGAAACTCACCGATGGGCCACGGCTGAGGACGCTTAGCGCAGCCAAGTCAAAGCTATCAAACCTTCCAAACCAACCGATCGCAAGCTCCAATCTGGTTCCCACATCAGTCAGTAAGCACGTAAACAGCTGCGAGCCTCGCGCTGCGTCGCATATCTGGCCGCTTTGAGAAGATATTTACAATACGGGATCGGCCAGATTTCAGATGTAATGTGGCATAGGGAGAAGCTTACATCCTCCATCCGGTAACAATCGCGACGTCGCCCCACGTGTCCAGCGTCTTCCACGTCTCCGTCAGCTCGCCCGGCATCGCGCGACCGAGGAGAGAGTATCCCAGCGATGAGAGCGCGAGGCTCAGCGCCACGACCTGCGGGAATTGGAGGGCGACCGGCGGTTCCACGGCGGCACCAATCGCTCCATCGCGAGCCGTATCCCCGCTAGAACCGTCCTCGGTCTCAGCGTCGAGGTCCCGGAGGATCTCCTCGGCATCCGTCTTCGCGACGGTGCCCTTCGCGGTGCGCGGTCGGAGCTCCACCATGGTCGATGCGTTAGAGAGGTCTATTTGTGTAGATCTGGGGTCTGGATTCTCGAAAGCGCGATTGTGCGTGGCTCCGATCACCGTTGCGACTGCTCCGGGGCCGGGATTTTGTTCGTAGTGATTGCGCGCTCCTGGTTGGCATCTGATGATGCGCGACTGGTTGGTGATCTGTTAGGGTGGGGAGCTGGAGCCCCGGTACGTGCATAAGAGCTTAGTATAGTGATACGTAAACAATTGCCTGGGATGACCTCATTGCGGGGATCTCCATTTCCATCCACACCCGCACGACCACGTCGGCTTGCATGCGGTAACTTTTCGACCCTGTGGTGTAAGAACTAATCATTTTATCTCCGTAGGAAAGCTTCTTACTGATGCGGGAATAAAGGCTTAGGCTGGTACCGGACTACTCTACGAAGTCGTGTTCAACTGTATTCAATGAGTCGGTTATCGTTTCATGTTACTTGAACTCTGAAGTTCTTACTTGGAGATGGATAAGGAGAAGACAGGGGTCTCTGAATCCAGAGCGAGCCGTCAAGATCATCATTTGGCATCTCTCGTCCTTCGATCGCTATTCTAAAGCTTCTGAGGTACACTTATCTTCGACTAATGTAAAATGATGAGTTACGGACCGGTTTAACTCATCGAGGATGGTCCTGTCATCTAAGACGAGTAGTAGAGCCGCCATTATCATCCTATCAATATACAACTAATTTTGTTCAGCCTCTACTAATACTGATAGAGTCTTCGTTAAGGAGAATGGTCGCATGTTGGCGGTTGAGCCCACTCGTGCGCCGAGCCACTCCCGCTGCTATCCTACTAAATTGGAGCACTTCATGGGGCATTGGCTTCTGATTTTTGACCTAGCGGGCGAAGTTCCCTGAACCTTATCGACCATTGATTGGCAGAGCCTATATCGAGCCCATAGTACTATTGTGGAGGTCAAGACTCTCGTCTAAATGTCCCTAGCACCAGGAGAGCTCTCTCCCTTTCTCGAAAGTTAGGAATCCGCCTCGAGTACACCATGATTACCCAATTGGCTCGACGATGGGTTTCCCACCTTCCACGATTCCATCCCAAGCCTCCTCCTACCTTGGGTTCCTCATTCCGATGAGCTCTCAGCGGTCCTTTCCCCCCACTTTCGTACCCGCCCCCACACACCACGTACCATGCATCATAAATTTTGCAGAGCTCGTGTCCCCACACCAAGCTTAGCAAGCTCCATAGAGAAAAATGGAAAACCTCGAAATTTGCGGAGCTCTTCTTTTCGTTTCCTCTTGCCCTTTTTCTCATCTTCTTTTCTCTCTGTCGTATTGAGCGGGCCGCAGGCGCTTCTGAAAGGAGCTTTGCCGTGCGAAACTATCCCAGTATTCCCAGCTTCGCGAGATCCTAAACACCTTCCCAAACGAAGTAAACATCAGCTGGAAATAAGCTCCGAGGGTAGAGTATCATCACCACTGGACAATCCCGACATTATTGCACGTGTCACCACCTTCGAACTTGGTTATCCACCTCGAAAGAAGGTCAGGGTAATGTCTCAAGATTATATATATTCGGGTGTCCACTCGACGCCTCTCCGACCCTTTCTTTAACCTCATGGCTCGACAAGCCCGCTCCAGAACTCAGGCAGAAACGGAACACCCGCCCCTGGCTGATGGAAACGAGGTCCTCCACTCTTCGGTGCAAAGGATTCAGCGGCGGAGCAGGACCACCCCCTTCCAAGCAAGTCGCCGCTCATGTAGTAGCTTGTGATACAAAAAAGAGGTGAGCCAAAAAAAAAAATAAAACAAAACGGATCCATCGCAGTCATCCAAAGCCTTCCATATACCCAGTCATGAAAAACGAACGCCTCCACCACTTCGGCTCCAACAGCCTTGACCAACGAAAGCTATCGTTCATAGGACCATGCGCCCAAAGACACCGTCATCATCCTCGTCGCTCCGGGCCCTGACATGGCGCTCGTCCTCGTCATCTTCTATGCCGCTCTCCGCGCTGTCCTCCATCTTCACGTCGACGTTCCGGGTCTCCCCGCGAGTGAAGCTCTCCGGCTGTCGACTTGGGAAGCTGTTGATGAAGCCCGTGCTCGAGAGGGATGCCGCTTGATCAAGATACTGTGCTGGGAGAGGCGGCACAGGCGGGGCATCAAGAGGGACTCCAACACTGTGGCTCCCGTTGTTGCTGTTAAAGCTGCAACTCAATAGCTCGACGGCAGCCGCCAATTCACGGTCATCTTGACCGGTCGCATTCTTCCCTGACGATGGTGGTCGGCGGTCCTGGCTTAACTGCCGGGAATGTCCGAAACCCGTGAAAGCAGGGTTGGGCGCACTGCCCGCAAAGCCAGACACAGGCGTCGACTGGTAGGACCTAGAGAGTTCACCGCCATTGTATCTCTTCGAAATATATTCGGGGATATGATGGCCAAAAGCCTCCTGATGAGGCGGCGGGGTCGTATCTGCCGAACTCTGCCTCTCGTTCATTTCGGAGTAGCCTGAGGCCGTGGGCGAGGCGGATTCGACGTCGCTGGGGAAACCCCGGGTAGAGTCGGGAGGGGTCATGGTATTCGCCTGGGCCGCCGTCTCCTTATCATCGCCCGAGGTATTGTTCATCGCCACTAACACGCTTGCAGCCTCCAGCAGTTGAACTTGTTGATGCTTCGAGATGAGCAATTTAGACGTGTACGACCACTCCGGCGTGTGCTCCCACCTGCAAGGCAAGAACAGTCAGCGATGCTGGTCGAAGGGTATTCGCGGCAAGGCCCGAATTCCTTCAGCCTAGACGACACCGCAAAAAGCACCGAGATACCCGGGACGAAGACATGGGAGGAGGGAGACGAACAAGTGTTTAGTCAGGCAACTGCTATGCTTGTAGCCCTTCCCACACTTCTCGCAGCGGAGCTCAACCCGATTGCTCTTCCTGCCTTCCTTCGTAAGCGGCTGGCCGTCGCTTGCTCGCCGGATGCGAGTCTTCTGCTGCCCTGCGGCCGCACCGTTATCGGGTGCCCCGTCCGCTGTAGGGTCGTCGTCAATAGCGTGCTCCGGGATCTCCACCTTTCGGTCCGCCATCAACTTGCTCGTTAGCAAGCTCGTAGAAGCGCCCCTGGGCCCAACCCCCTTTGACACGGTGTGCCGGCGGCCAAATCCGGCACTCGGCAGGGACGCAGACGCGTCTCCGGCATCCTTGATGGCTGCCTCTATGGCCGCTACATTCGGGGTTCCGTTATTCATCGACTTCCGCCGCGTCACGCGATCCTTCGAGTGGAGAGGCCCCGGCCCGAGGAGGATAGACTGCGAGCTCGTCCGCGAGTGGGTCTGTCGGTTTGCGAGACCAGAGGTTGGCATTGTGGAGGAGAGGGAGGGACGATGAGTCAAAGGACGCGACGAGGCCTGAATTTCCTGTCGGCGGGTTGCATCTCTCAGCAAAAGGCTTACGCAAGACAAACAGACGACAGGAAGGGATTAAGGAAGCAGCGTTGACACTCCAGCCGTCCTCAGTACGCAGATACACATACCTTGGATGAAGCCATTGCTACAAGCTCAATTCCGGCACATTCGAATTGGATATCGCTCGCCGACGTCACTACCCCGAGCGACAAAGCACCAGCAGCCAAGATAGGACAAAATGAGGTTTGTTTGGAAAAAGCGACAGAAAAAACACTTTTTCCCTGGGAGTTTTACTTTTTTTTTGGGGACTCGTGGAGGTTGAATGGGAAAGAGAGGAGGGACCGAAATAATATTTTGGGACAAGCAATTCCGCCTAGCAGGGCGGGGTGTGTGTGGGCGCAGTAGGGGGCGCGTGAGTATGAATGAGGAGCGATCCTTCATTCGTACACCTTCCGCGGACTGGGTACTTTAAAGTCGTGTATGGGGTACCAGATCACGTCGTACTCCACTTACCCCTCACTGTTAGTGGCAGGTCCAAGCCACCCCAGTCAATACTCCGTCACCCGTACTCCGTAACACGCATGAGAGGTTCGCAAGTATTCGGCTCATGCCAGCACCCGAATCAAAAGGTGCGATCTGAAGAAGAAATCCCATATGACAGGAGGGACATGTCAGCTGCTCTCTCGAACGTTGAAGCCATATTACAGGGCGCATTATACGTTCACTCACGGCCGATCGCGGTCTTGCCGCTGCGGCTTCGGGCTCACCTCCGTTCTGCTGGCCTTCTTTGCCCCTTTGCTCTAACCGCCGCACATCTCGCGTCTGCCAATTGGCCGAGGATGGTCGGCTGCTTGATAAGGATACCTTATGAATCCGCATTCGCTGGCATTATACCCCAAGGAGCTCTCTTTCCGCACGTCAGTCAACACGACCTTACTGTATAAAGTCAGGTAATGCCCAAAATCAAGCACGGGACTCAGTTGCTGGTCTCTTTATCCAGGAGACAGGCAGCGCTCGAGCCAGGCTGTAGATGAGGTGTGTCGATAGCCGTCTTGATGGTGACCGCGGCGCTGGGTGAATTCCCTCCGAGAGTCTGTCTCATGGCTCCCGCCTGGGCGCGGATGGTGCCTTGGGGCCCGGCGTTTCCGTAATGTTTCCCCGCCAGGCTGCAAGGCACAGGGCTCCCGTGTCAAGCCCTCTATCCAATCGTTAATCCGTTTCCCTTCCAGGCCTTCTAGCGATACACGACACTTCTTGATCTATAGTTGACACTGCCCCCCCGCATGACTTGGTTTGAAGATTTGAAGACCTGGAGCTCTTGCTCCCAAGACCCCGGTGACATCAATATTCCACATAATCGCTTAGCGTCTGACAATACACAATACATATTATGGAGCATACACCCCATAATATGTGCGGATAGTGGGGTCAAACATATCCTCCGATTGCGACGGGTTGTCAATACGAGGCGAGAGGTATCGATGCATCGCTGGAGGGGCGGATACACCCCCGGAACTAAAACAAGACAGCTGGCGGTGGCTTCATCGGCAGGACGGCGGAGCCCGATTGGATCGACGTGAGCCATCAATTCCAGCGCGTGGGCGATGACAAACAGCTCAACCTGTCTAGAAACTTCCACGTTTCGTACATACTTCCCACGCGAAAACAGAAAACTAGGGCAAAACCAAAGGCCAATTTTTCTTTCTTCCTTGTTCTAACGACTGGTGAGGCAGGAATGCCAATCTGTCTTGCCGCCGCGATTGACCAATGCATGCGGGTTGTTGCGAAATGTGCACTTTTCCTAATTCCACGTCGTCAGCAGGCCCGCGCAAAACTGGAGGTGGGGACGCCCATGTTCGATTGGGGGCATTTTCCCGATCAGCTGGGCCTCGACAGCGCTAATTGTGAGAGGGGACGGTTCGCTTTTGTTTGATGAGATGGCACGTCCAATTTTGGCAGTTTCAAGGCCGCTCTGGTGGGACCTTTTCCCCTGCATTCTGAACCGTGGCGAAGCTGCTGTTCCTCTGATACCATTGGGTACCTTTCGGTGCTATGTGGGCGGCACCTGCTGTTCATGATTGCGCTGACGATCAATAATACATGTACAGAGTACTGTGCAGAGGAAGAAGCAGCGGGATGTTGACGGCCGATACTGGCCTCATGCTCGCGTGTTTTTCTCGGAAGAGAAGGAGCCTCTCCCATGTGCACGTGTATAGATCGATGCCTTCGGCAGGGGCTCCTCCACACAGTCTACTTTTCGGCCCATTGGATTCGAGAAAGTATTTATCCTGATGTGTGATACTAAAGACCCCCTTTGCCAAAAAAGGACTCGAAAGAAACCCGTGAGCTAACCACGCCAATTTTTTTTTTCTTCTCATGGCCATCATGTACGGTCTTTGCCACCTGGGAGAGTCACATGCCGTTCGAGATCGCTTTATCCCAGCCTGAAGCCAACGCCTGCGACGGAGCAGAGGAACAGAACACGGTTATCTGGAGAGATTCCCACTCCTCACAATAACCGCCTCCCATAAACTTCCCTCCACCAGGAAAGCCCCTGACACGCCGAGTAGCCAATCAGCGTCGTGCCCTCACCACCCACAACAAGTCTTGTCCATATCTAGTCAATGCAAGTTCGAAGTTGCCCCCCTCATCGACGGACTTGCATAGTCACAGGACTACTCTTGGCCACCTGCACCACCGGATGAACTCGAAGGTTGGTCGATACACTTGGTGAGCCTATCCGTCCCAGTTTAGGTCCAGGCCTTAAGTGTCACTCTCTGTCGTCTGAGTGAGGGGCGCCTTGCCCGACTGGGAAGCGAAGGCACTATCGCTGGGATAGTCCCTGAGGCTTGGGCCTCATCTTTGAGAGCCTCACCAGCCACTTCGGCGCTCTGCCAAAAGAAATGAGAGGGCGCCCTTTGATCCGGGCCCCTCAATGTGCAGGAGCTGGCATTTTGATACCCGAACGGGCATGGATCATGCTTCTCCCGCAAGCCCAAGTTGCCACGCCAGCGAATCGGATAGCGCGGCCTCGACCGAACTCGGTGTCCTAATCCCAGCAACCATGAAACTGGGACCTCCTGGCGCGGTCTGAACCAATTCGGCACCCGGGGCACGGACGAAGAACATTCACCGTCTCCTAGTCCGATACCTCTACGGTCCTGTTTCACCGTGAGATTACTGTATCCTGAAATTATCTTCAGCCATCAAACATCTCGTGCGAACTGAACCCCGGTCTCTGAATGACTCTTACGACCACGGCAGCCACTGTCTCGGTGAGCTCAGAGGGAATAAGTTTCCAGGCATCAAATTACACACTTTCCGTACACCTGATATCCTGTACTTATTCGAGCATGGAGACTTGACCGAACGACGCAGGCAGCAAGTTCTCGTTCGTTGCCAATTGGGAAAATATGACAGGAATGACCGGCATACAGACAGCCTATCTTGGATAGGCTGGGGTCCCATTTGATGATGGTCTTCCAACCTTTGGTTCAAGGAGACCGTCACGCGCGCTGGTCGTGGTGCCAACGGTCAGCTGCGCCCATGTCTTTGATCGACGGGCAGAAGGGGCGGATTGAGTTCCCCAAACCTCCGTAACCGTCCTGACGGGGCGAGTTTTCTGGGCCGCCAATTCCGTTCCGCCTGTGACCCCGTTCCAATCCGTTCAGGAACCCCATTCGCCCAGGCTTTCCCTTGGCCTGGAACACTTGACAGCAACCACGCAGCACCCCCCCGGGACTTGTGCCCTTAGCTAGAAGGATCAACACTCGAATTTTCCGGACTCCGAAAATAATGGCAGGAACAAACTGACGGAATTGCGGGGAGGGCCGCTTGGTGCCGATTCCGGTAGCGGGGGTGTTGGAATATAAGTGGACAGAGGTGTAAGCTTGGGAAAATGGTGAAATCCTCATAGATCTCGATCGCGCAGAATGGGGAATCGAGTCCAACCTCCATCCAAGATAGTGTCGGCTCCACACGAGATATGTAACAAACCCTCTGCCTTTCGCACTCGGGCTTGTTATCGGATTGCTAGAAGGCGCGAGTGCGGCTGCGGGGAGTCTCCTCCGTAATTGTCATCATTGTTCCAGGTCGCATTGCAAATCTGGCCAAGTATCAGATTCTACAACCGTCTTCCGGAGGGCCATCGAAATGCGGGGACATTATATCGTCTGTGTGTCCTCGGAATGCGGATGGGAATAGCGGGTCCGGAAGTTGTATCGCGGCGCCGTACTTCAGTATTAAGGCCTTCCGTTGCTGCTTACGGCCTAAGAGCGCGGCTCCAGGGCCCATGTTGGTGTACGTGTTCTCATACCTAGAAACAGCGCGCCCGCTCAGCTCTCAACATTGCAAAGCGAGGAAACCCACCGGCAAGCAGCGGCAGACGGCGAATGACCAGGACTCGTGGGCCGAACTCCTCCATTAGTGGGGAAGTGGGGGGGTGCAGGAGGCGTTCCCAGTCTGACACCGACGCCGTCCATCTCCGCCCGAACACCACTTATCGTCCCACTCCATATCTTTCCCCACTTTGTCACCCCGAGTAGTCAGCGGAATGTGCCCTTCGTGCGCCACAGCGAAGCATAGAAGATAGAGGGCAGAACGGGATTGATACGGGCAATCGTGCTCGCGTGTGCGCCTCATTATACACTCCCACTCGTTTCCGTCCCGGGCGTAAGTGCTCGCCTGCCGGTCATTTTCCCCTTAAAAGACCCCTCTCCTACTATAGTCTCGATTTTGTACCCCTCCTAGTGCTTCTGGGCAGGAAGACTGAAGCATTGCACCTCTCTTTCAGGCGGGGTGGCTTCTAATACTCTCTTTACTATGTCCGACGTCCTGCGCAGAGTCGGCCGCGGCGGGGCGGGCAACTACATCTCCGAAAATGGAAATAACACCACTCAACGCACCGACGTATGCAAACTCCTCCTCCCGTACTATCGATGCCCTGTGGTCCAGGGGTCGGCGTGAGCATCTAACTAAACTAGGCACACACGCAGGATCTTGAGGCACAAAAGGCACCAGCCCCGGCCCACGTCCAACCGCAGCAACCCCAACCCTACACCCGCGCTGGCAGGGGAGGTGCCGGCAACTTCCACGACGCGGCGGCCGTGCCAGAGGAGTCGCGCGAACAGATCATTGAGAGGTCTGGGACAGCGGTAGCGGCGCCGTCCGCCGGTCGCTCAGGGCTGACGGGGAGGGGTGGCGTCGGGAACTTCTCGGACGTCCCAGCCGCCCAGAAGAGTGAAGAGGTGAGGAAGGAGGAGGAGCTGGCAGACAAGGTCGTGCGGAATGTAGAGGCGGAGTTGGCGATGCCCCCCAAGATCTATACTCCACCCCTGAAGGAGGATTCTTGACCACTTTTTTTTGGGGACTGATATAAACTTGTGGTCGTCCAGAGAGCCTGCGGTGAAGAACTCACATGTTGCCGATGATGGATGGGGTAGGAAGTGTCTGTACGATATGATTGCCGTTCCACTGCGCCCCGTGTAATAGAATTGGACCAAAACAAAAGCACCTTGCATTTTCGTGACAAAAGATGTCGTTACCAGAACTCCGTACTCGAATGAATCCAGTCGTGGCCCAGAACCTCTAGAAGTCTTCTCACAAGACTCACGCCTCGATGCCCTCCATAGCTTCGTCTTCGTCGCCCATATCCTCCCACGTGTTGTCCTCCTCCTCCACCTCCTGCTCCCCATCAACCGTCCACCGCACCTTCTGCTTCCTCTTGGCCTCGGCCCTATTGACGTCCACCTGGTCCTCCACCATCTTCTCGCCCTCGGCCTCCAGTTCCAGCCTCCGCCTCTCGCTGCCGCGCATCTTGGGCAGCAGGTGGCCGTGAGTCTCGACCAGCTTCTTCGCAGCCTCGATCTCACGCTGCTTGTTGCCGGCCATGCGGCGCCGATAGAAGACCCTCTCGCGGCGGGCACGGATCTCAGATATCCGCTTCATGGCTGAGACGGTCTTGTTGACGAGGTCGCGGTTGTAGCGCACGGGGACGTTGCGGCGGGCGGCGAACTGCAGAGTGCTGTCAACGAGCATCTCCTTGCCGGCGGCGCGGCGGAAGGCCTTGGTCCACTTCAGCTTCCTGGGGTTGCGCTTCATCTTGAACTGTCGGATGGGTTAGCAAACGTGGTCGTCGGCGGAGAATGATAGAGAGAATATCTGAAGATGAGGCGCGACTATTTAGACAAGGAAACATACGTTCTTGTGGCACTTGCTGCGGCAGAAGCGGAAGACCTTTGCATCGTTGCGTACAAAGGTGATGCCCTTGCTGGGGTACGCCGGGCGGCTACAAAAGTAGCAGGTTTCAATCCTGTAGCAGGTTTAGAATTAGTCGCCATGGCCATTAGTGACTTTAGATGTTATATGGAAGGCCATACCTCATGGTGCCGGTTTCTGGGCTATGTCGTTGCCCTCGAAGGTTGGTTTGTGCTAAGCGGTGATAAGATTGACGCCTCCCTCCAGATTTTTTTGTCCAGTTCTCGTTATCGATAGCAAAATGGTGGGGTTGGCTGGAGCACCTCTTGTGCCAGTTGATGTCATGTGATCTCGTGCCTGGCAGGCCCAAGTCAAAGACGCGTCTCGCGGAAAGGCTGCCTGCTCGAGGGGACTCATGGTTCCTCTTTCAAATTTGATCTTAATATTCTGTTTCCTTCGTGTTTATGTATGAAATCTATGTATTGACATCTCTGTGATTTCTTGACCTTCCTCTCTGCCAGATCCGCAAAAATGGCGGAGAAAGAAGCCATCGTCTTCGTCGTCGACCTCGGCTCGTCCATGGCCAACTGCAACAGCGGCCGGACCGAGTCTGACCTGGACTGGAGCATGAAGTTTGTGTGGGACAAAATATCACACATCGTGTCCCTTAGTCGTAAGGGTCTATGTGTATCTGTCCTCGGCCTCAGGACTGATGAGACCAACAACACTATGGGGGAAGACCCCGGGTACCAGCACATCTCAGTCCTGCAAGAGATGGGTCCAATGGACATGGGATCTTTGAGAGATCTTCAGGGGAGGATCAAGCCGAGTGACGAGACCATGGGAGATGCGGTGTCCGCTGTGGCTCTTGCGATTCAGACGATAACAGACTACACCAAGAAGCTGAAGTACAACCGACAAATCTACCTAGTCACAGACGGTCTCGGCCCAATTGATATCGATGACGATGATTTGAAGGAGATCTCAGCACAACTCAATGGTTCTGGAATAAGTTTAACCGTACTGTAAGTGTCCGTGACACTTTTGCGCCACAGCGGACGGTCCACTTACAATATATCAGCGGCGTTGACTTTGACGATCCCGAATATGGTGTAAAAGAGGAAGACAAGCCGAGGTTGAAGGTAACTCCGATTGGTGTCCTCATTTGTCTTCTAGCATGCTGACGGTTGCAGAAACGGAACGAGGAAGTGTTGAAGAGTCTGGTTGACCAGTGCCACAATGGCACGTTTGGCACGGCCGCCGAAGCGATTGACGAGCTCGATATCCCAATCGTCAAGACGCCCAGACCGTACAAGTCGTACGATGGCACATTGTCACTCGGAGACCCAGAAATCTTTCCGTCCGCCATTGTTGTCAACGTGGAGAGGTACTTTAAGACCCACGCCGCAATGCCGCCCCCAGCTAGTACGGTCGTCGTAAAATCCGAAGCCGCCGCCGAGTCGGAGCCAGCCACTGCCGAGCCGGAGGCGATGGAGGGCATTGAATTTGCGGGCGTAAAACAGGCTCGGACTTACAAAGTGGCCGACCCCAAGGCACCGGGTGGCAAGAGGGATGTGGAGTTCGAGTCGCTTGCGAAGGGGTATGAGTATGGGAGGACGGCGGTGCATATTAGCGAGTCGGAGCACAACATCACGAAGCTCGAGACGACTAAGGAGTTCACCATTCTTGGGTTCATGGAGCAGAAGAAGGTAAGAGCACGGAGCCTGATATTCCCATACTACCTATTGGTCATGCTAATTCTCTCTAGTACGAGCCACTCCTCAACATGGGCGAAGCCAACGTCACCTATGCGAAGAAATTCGACATGAGGTCCCAAATCGGCTTTTCCTCCCTCATTCAGGGGATGGAGCAAGCCAAGGCATACGCCATCGCCCGCCTCGTTGCGAAGGATGGCAAGGAGCCACTTTTGGTACTTTTAGCGCCTGACCTTGAGCAGAGCTGCTTCTACGATATCCCTCTCCCATTTGCCGAAGATATCAGAGGCTATCAGTTCCCACCGCTGGACCGCGTAATCACGACGAGTGGCGCTACCCTGACCGAGCACCGCTTTCTGCCCGGGAAGGAACTTGAGCAGGCGATGGACGACTATGTCGACGCCATGGACCTATCCGCATACGCAGAAGATGAAGACAAGTACGAGTTCTCCCCCGAGGTGATCCCAGGGAGACGACGACTAATCTGCCTGCAGAAATCTCATCGAATACATGACCATCGACGAGCCCTTCAACCCCCTAATCCACCGCATCAAAGGAGCCGTCAAAGAACGCGCCGTCCATCCCTCGGGCCCCGTGCCCCCCGTTCCTCCCATCCTCACGAAATTCTCTGGGCCTCCAGAGGACCTCCTTGAGTCCGCACAACGCCAGATCAACTCTCTAATTCAAGCCGCCGAAGTCAAGAAAGGTACAGAACCAACCTCTACCTCACCCCTTCCTCTGCCCTTTGTTAATCACAACCATAGTACCGCCCAAAGCAAAGGGCCGTCGGCAGAAGGAATCCGTAAAGCCTCTCTCAGGCCTCGACATCGACGCCCTCCTTGCACCCTCTGGCGATAGGTCTCAACCTTCCGTCACCTCTCAGAACGCCATCCCTGACTACCGCCGCGCCCTCTCCACAGCCACTGATATCCCGGCCGTCGAGTCCGCCACGAAGCAGATGGGCTCCGTAATCCGAGACATCGTGTCTTCCTCCTTCGGCGGGAACACAGACGATAGGGCACTGGAGCACATGGGCGCTATGCGCGAGGAGCTGCTCAACTTTGAGGAACCGGAGCTGTACAACGCCTTCGCGAAGGATTTGAAGACCAGGATGCTCTCGGGGGAGCTCGGGGGTGACAGGCGAGAGCTGTGGTGGAAGATAAGGAGGGCGAGGCTGGGACTTATTGATGGGAGGGAGTCGGAGGTGTCCAAGGTGACGGAGGAGGAGGCCAAAGAGGTATGTTCTCCTGCATCCAGCGTCCCGCTACGAGAGTTTACAAACTTGCTAACACGATCGTTTAGTTTTACGCCTCGAAATAGTGTTGGCTATGATATGTGCAGGCGGCTTTTTTCGTGCTCTGAAACCTTTGTTCTCATTGATTGTTTTTATTATCGTAAGATCTATCATGAAATGTCTTTAGGAACCATAATGCCGTCCAAACTACAAGACCATGGGAAGATTGTCGTCGTCAGTATCATCGGCATAGTAGTAAGTCTTCCCCGGAACCCATGTCGCATCCCGCTTCGCCTCATACCCCGAAACATCTGGTGCGTTCCCTGAATTGTCTTCGGCCTTAGGCGTCTCTTTTGGCGCCTCTTTCGCCTTGACTTGCTCCTTCATATCCTCAATGGCACAGGCAATGGCCGCCCGTAGCGTGTATACCGCATCGTTTCCCGCATTGTGGAGATTTTTCGAATCTATTCCAAAGTCGGCGAGGACAGAAGCCAAGGCGCGTCCCTGCTCCGCACTCTTTAGATGCTGGTGGAGGTCCTGGGTGTCGGCTCGAAAGATGATGTTCTTGGCTGCCAAGTTGTAGCCGACAGTGGCAAGATATTTGACGTCAGAGCCTACATCATGGCCCACCAAAACGATGTCCCGCTCGATATTCTCGCCCGACTGTGAGGTTCTGGTTGCGTACTGGCTGAAGATGTCGTCAATTGCTTTGAAGAGCAATTTCTTGGGGACAAAGTCACTCGTCCTGTGGTATGCCGTCAGCATTCTAGACGTTGTCTGTTTCTGCCAGACGGGGAGAGCTCACCCAAAGTTGAACTTTCCAGGGCATCCCTTGACGTATCTATGGTTGCGATGGAATGAGTACTCCATGATACGCAGGTGCTTGCTCTCCATCAAAGGCCACCACGCCTCGCCGAGTTCACCAGGAGGTACATCCTTTGTCTTTTCCGTATCCAGGATAGAAAATCCGACTTCAGTCACCTTGTCGTGGGCGAATTCCTTGACTTCAACATCAATGGCAACAAGGACTGGAGCGCGTTCGGGCGGAAGATTGGGCGCCTTATCAACGGCAAAGGCCAAGCCTCTAGGAGCTTCTGAAACAGTCTCCCTGGCCTTGAGGCCGAGGCCGTCCTGGAGACTATCCATCATCCTCCTTCGCTCCTCGCGGTTCCGGGCCTGCTTAATGGCAGACATTCTCTTCTTTCTATTCCCACCTGTGTATTTGGCGATGTGGTCGAGTGTCTGTCGGACCTTGTCCCTGGCAGGCAAAGTGACTTCACCGTACTTCATTACGTCCTCTCCGTGGTCAGGCCATGTCTTTCCACTGAGGAGTCGGGTGCTACTGTCGGCATCATGCACCCTACCGAGATACTTTGGGCAGGGTGTTCCTCCATCTCCAAACCGATAGGAAAAGTGATTAGCATGGGCATCGGGGATCGCCAGGTTTGTATGGAGGTGAGAGTTAACAACGCCTAGGAACTCAGTAAACTGCTCGACGGGCACAAACAAGAAGGGCTCCATATAGCGCGTGTTGGGGCTATAGAGGTAATAGCTAAAGAACCACGGCCAGTTAGGAAACCTAACCATCATAGCGGTGGGCGTAACACGGACTTACATATCCCACTTCTGATAGCTGTGAAACTCGTTGAAGAACGGCCGGGCCTGCAGAAGTCAGCATTTGAGTCTCGCCTCAAAAGAATGGCCCAAAAGCCGGCGGCAAGCTACTGACCCGAGGAGCGTTTGCCGTGCCGATGAACCAATCTGGGTATTTCTGAACCATCCGCCAAGGGCAGAAGTCCATGAATTTGGGAGCCTCCTCCCCGATAATTAGATCCGCCATGGATGCAACCTAATCCGCATCAGCATCAACCGCGAATCCTGGCTCAAGCTTGGGAATTTCTATCAGTATCTTGGTAACGGAATCGAAACCTGGCCCATCGGCTTCCCTGGTTGCGGTCGTGTGGTGCGATGATGAGCCCTCGATTGAGGAGCCTGGTGATGTGGTCTAAGACGTGGGAACTCGTGTGAGTGGTCAATGAATCGCTGAAGCCCGCACTCTGCAGGGTCACGCCTTGGAGATGAAGCTTCTCCTCGAAAGAGTCGATACTGACGCCTTGCAACTCGAGCAACGAGGCCAATCGTTCCTTCCCATCGTCCGAGCTAAAGGGTAAAATAGTCGGGAGGAGGACAGCCTTGGGCTTGTTCGCGCCCTCGCTCTCGTTACACGCCAAAGTTGCTTCGGGGAGAGACACAAGTGAGAAACGCTCAGTTAGTGAATACGAACGGTTTCCCTTTTTTTTGGTTTTCAGTTGGACGCTCTTGACCTTTAAGGTTGCAAACAAACGGGGTAAACGTATAAGAAGCAGGAACGACTAGGACTCGACGTAAGAGGAAAGGACCATCGTGAATGGCGAGGAGCACTCATACACTTCTCTGTAATAGACTTCCAGCGTATACGAGGTGAATCAGGTTCCATTTGAGCGATGGCTCTCCCACGTATGATCCACGAGTCAAATCAAATATCACATATTCACCGAAGACTTTATAGGCTGACCCCCTTCTCTCTAAGCGGGTATCCAGCATGAAACGGCACTGCGCATTTGTAAATACGCCCTTTTGAGGTGAGATTGTGGCCGGCTCCTCCGACACTCGCCTATCCAGCTCGAATTACATATGCAGCCCACTTTATACACACATTCACTCATCCGATGTAAATAACCAAGAACGCCATCGCTATGGTGCCCGAAGATGTTGTACACTGGTTCCTCTCTCGGATCGAACCTGTCCCACCAAAGCGCTCGCGGAAAGCCTGTCCCTCTGCGAAATGTCCTTCTGTTCATGGGTTCTTCTCTAGAAACTCCTTCGCCTCGTTGATTTTGGTGGCGAGGTACGGGCTGCCGCCTCGGTCGGGGTGGTTGAGGAGCATCATGGTTCGGTGGGCCTTGCGGACCTTGTCCTTCGTGACCTGCCTCTCACTGCAAAGAAAACCAGTTAGTGATGTCCAGTGTTCCGTACCTCTAGCCAATCTGCGGTAGTGCTCGCGCGAGCGAACCCGCGCCGCCAGAGTTGCCTGGTTTGTAAGGGGAAACATACTTCAGGGACAGGATCAGGCTCGCCTCCCTCTTGTTCATCTTGGGCTCGAAGCCCCCTTTGTAGAAGGCCTTCCCCAGGGCGCCGACGCCGCCGCGCGACCGTCGCCATGCGACAAGACCAGCTCGCCCCTGCACAAAGAACGAAGGTTAGCCGACGACCCAGGCACGGATCGATAAGGGCGGGTGGTAGAGGGCACGTACTAGGAATGCTGCGACTGCAACGCCCCCTCCGATAGCAAGTGCTGAGGCCATGATGGATTATTATTGCCGGCGAAGCTGGAATATTTGGGTGGGTGCTCGCGATTAACGGGACTGAACTTTTTTACGCTTGCCAGGAACGACGCCATCGGGATGAGCCTGGAAAATTGGGAGTGTCTCGTGATTGGGTGCTATTTAGCCGAATATACCCCGAGGTCGCCGTTCCATCCCGGCAGCGGCCGAGACCCGTGAGGGCCCGAGACGCCTGAGACAGCGACTGAATCGTGGTTGCGTCAAGTCCAAAGTTATATCTTAGGCTTATCCTTCCCATCAATTCAATTGAGACTTCTAAATCGTGAATTGTATCCTACCGATCGTCACCATGAGCGACGCAGGAATTTCGTCACCGAAGCCCTACCACATCCTCTCGTGAGTGGCCTTCACTCTACCCCTGGTGAAGCTCCTGCTAATATGTGTAAAGCTACGGGACGGTGCTGGGAACCACCATCTGGCATGTAAGTGATTCTGGGCCTACGCTCACAACATATACGGGGCCAAGGGCCTAATGTCTTTACAAAGTCCTTTGTCGGTGGCACCGTTATGTTCAAGGCTCTGGAGCGGCCGCAGTTTTCTGCCGTCCAGAGTAAGCTCTTCCCCATCTATTTCTCCGTCCAGACAGCGGCACCAGTCGTTCTAGCCATCACCCATCCCGGCAATACTAGCCTCTTGAGCCTCGATGGCCTCCTGAGCTCGGCAAACAAGTGGACGGCGCTGGCGCCTATCGCCACCATGTTCACCTCTGCTCTGGTCAACCTCGTGATCTTGCTACCCGCGACTACCGACGTTATGGCGAAGCGGAGGCTACAAGGTAAGTAGGACCCTTCACTCGCGAGACAGTTTTCTTCAAATCATCGGGATCTCGCTCTGATTTGATATACTCCTTAAAAGAGAAGAAGGATGGGAAGAAGTCGTACGACCCGAAGCCACACTCCCAGGAGATGATCGAACTGAACAAGAAGTTTGGCAAGCTCCACGGCATTTCCTCCCTCCTCAACCTAACGACATTCATCGCGACCGTCGTATACGGATTTCACCTGGGCGCCCGCCTTCGGTAGTCTAGTTAGCTCCGAAGGCTTCCGAGGGGCTTCTATTAACTTGCTGATATCCTTGTTAAGGCCTGTTCCTGGTGACTTAGCGCATATGCGTCGCGTAGTGGAGGAGCGTGATCGCAACACGTTGCACACTGATTGGGAGACGGAGATTAATCTGGGAACGAGAAGGTGAGCGCCAAATGGGACACCGGCGAATATATGTACAAATATGGTTGCAGGCACTTTAGCGCAGAGTGGTTATTAAGCGTAAATCGAGTTGAAACACAATAGGAGTAAGACTCACTTAAAACTTCCACCTGCGGCGACGTGAAAAGCCTCATTTTTTTTTTCTTTTTGGACCGTGCTATCCGCTTATAAATTGACTTTCAGTCCGTTCTCACTTACACACGGGCATTTTGAACTCTGTAAGGTCAGCCGCAGCCATGTCAGCAGCAGAATATCTCAGCGGGGACTCAGCCGCCATAAATGAGTTTCTCGATAAGTTTGATGTGAGTCGGTCGGGATGAGGGAGCTGAGCGTTACAGACGGCGCAAATCACTTACACCCGGTAGGTTTTCCTCTTCGACTGCGATGGCGTCCTCTGGTCCGGCGACATGGTCTTCGACGGCGTTCCCGAGACGCTCAACCTGCTCCGATCAAAGGGTACGCTCTCATCCCCCTCATCGTATCCCCCCCGCCCCACCCAGCTCTCCATATGGACCCTTAGTCTCACCCTTCCTAGGTAAAAAGGTCGTCTTCGTAACCAATAATTCCACCAAATCTCGCCAAGACTACGTCAAGAAACTCTCTGGTCTCGGCATCACTGCCGAGACAGACGACGTCTTCGGCTCCTCCTACTCCTCCGCCGTCTATATCTCCCGCATCCTTAACCTCCCGCCCACAAAGCGTAAGGTATTCGTCCTCGGCGAGGCCGGCATAGAGACCGAGCTCCGCGCCGAGGGCGTCCCCTTCCTCGGCGGCACGGACCCGGCCCTCCGCCGTGACATGACGCCCGAGGACTATAAGACCCTCGCCGACGGTTCGGCACTCGACCCGGAGGTCGGTGCTGTGTTGGTAGGCCTGGATTTTCACTTCAACTACCTCAAGCTCGCGACGGCGTTCCAGTATCTGCGCCGCGGCGCCGTCTTCCTGGCCACGAATATCGATAGCACTCTCCCTAACGCGGGCTCCTTCTTTCCCGGCGCCGGCTCCGTTGTTGCGCCGCTGGCCCTTATGGCGGGCGTGCAGCCCGTGTCGTTTGGGAAGCCAAGTGCCGCGATGATGGATGCCATCAAGGGAAAGTTCGAGCTTAATCGTGAGAGGACGTGCATGGTGGGCGATCGACTGAACACAGATATCCAATTTGGGATGGACGGCGGGCTGGGCGGCACGTTGGCGGTTTTGACGGGGGTGAACAAGAAAGAGGACTGGGAGGTCGAGGATGCGAAGGTTGTGCCGGGATATTATGTCGATAAACTGAGCGATCTGAGGCATGCATAGAGGCATAACTTGCGGGAACCGGGAAGCATCTCGAGCGATTTTAGATTTTGGCATTAGATATAGCGCATACAGGACGCAACAGAGCTTTTCGCTCTATATGGGGACGATTTACACTCGTACCATCTACTATGCTAATCTCTCCTCAGGCATTTTCAGAGTCTCGGATCGGGTCTAGACGTGGAGCGTGCGAAACGGTGGACTCCGGGTTTAAGCTTGCACCTAATCGTGCTTGCCTCGGCGCCGTTTCGCGGCTTCGCTCGGGCGGCTAGCCTTTGGGACCTCCGCCGGTGCTTGGTAAGGTGTCAAGGAAGTCGGCAGGAACCGGCCAACTGCCTTCTGGTAGTCTTTATACTCGGAGTATTTTCCACTACTAATGGCCTCTGTGAGCATCGTGGAGCCCTGGAACAGAAGAACGAGGGAGCCAGCGCCAACGCCAGCCCAGTTATACAACGTATTAGTCGAGTGGCACCCCCACTGGTAGAGAACAAGCCAGATGAGCTGCTCCGCGGCAAAGTTGGGGTGGCGGCTGTACGCCCAGAGTCCCGACGTGATGAAACCCCGATCGAGATCGGCCTGGTTGAAGCCGCGGGGGAGCTTCGCGTCGTCGAGGTACTTATGCTTTGCAGTCTGGAATGCTATACCTTAGGGTCAGAGACGTTGCCGTAACTACGCTGTTGGGTTAGGATAGCTCGACATACACCACTGCTGTCCGTCAGACACGAATTCGCTTATGACCAGCGCAATTTCCACCGCAAAGAACGCTAGGTCGCCCGTGGTTATGTCCGGATCGAACCTGCTTGAGAGTAGGATGACGTAGGACGGAGCCGCGGAGAACAGGAAAATGAGAATGTTCTGTATGAAGGCGATGAAAGTGAAATCGAATAAAGAGAAGACAACTGGATGTACATATTTCTGGACAATGGCCCTAGAGCAAACGGTGTTAGCATGAAGATGTCGAAAGTGAGAGCAGTGAATTGGAAGAGATATGGGCTAACCATCGGTAGTCTTCAGAGCCTTTTTGGTATCCACCCTTCCGCCAGTAGTTGAACGTCAACCGCACCTAGTCCCGTCCGATGTTAGCTCGGCCCAAGAAGCCGCTAGGGAGACGCGGCCTTACGCTCCATATCGCTGCAAAGGCGGCAATCAAGTCATTCCTCTTGTGAGGGCCGCCTGAGAGATGTGCCCACAGAACGAAGTGTGCATTATAGACAGATGGGAGGATACTCCAGGCCCGGTCAACCTGGGAGAAGTTCCTGTTGAACTCGGCAGCTATAAAGAAGATGCAGGCGAGAAAGATTGAAAGAGCAGTAGCTGAAATAAATGGATTCGTATCGAGGTAGAGGCTTAGGAGGGCATCGCGGTCGGAAAAGCTATCCAGTAGCTTGGTAGGCAGGCCATAGAGCTGCGGGAGGAAGGGCTCGACAGTCTTGTAGAAGTCGGCGCACTCCTCAATCGAGTTCACAGCTGGGAGCGCCATATCTAGGGTGGGGAACTAGGTATAGGAGCGACGAAGCGGACTCTTGGGGTTGGAGAAGTCGCTCTCCTGAAGCAAGGGATCGCCGGTGGTGATAGGGGTGGCGGCTTGGATGACGATGGATTAGTCGGCGTTCGATGTGGGGATTTGCGACAGCGCTGGTCATACAGTATAGTACCTGGGAGCTTGGGCCACCCCAGCTGCAGCGTTGCCGTGGGCCTTGTAAAACGGCGAACAAGCGCTAGCAAGTGCCACCAGCACCCCACATCTCCACGAGTCCCTCGCTCATACGAATTTGGTCGTCTCGACACGTCCTAGCGCGTTGTTGCGCATTTTACCTCTGTCAGCCGTCGTCTTTGCCAATTGACGGCACAACCAAGTGCTAGAACCCGTACGGAGGATACTAAGCCAAGTTGCCGGTGGGGCGTACGGCCGCGTATTGAAATGGAATTGCGACAGATCAGCGAGTTTGCCTCCTCCCATCGGTCGTTCACGCATCTGTGAAGACGTTTCGATATCACTCTGTGTCCGTGTTCAAGAATCGACTCCTCACGACGGACAATTTCTTCCCTCCGAAATTCTGCTAGGCTTCTGGTTGGAAAGCAGTAGCCCCATAGGTCACTACGCATGCGAACAACGCTCCGGCTATTCTCGAAAATGAGGGTCCTCTGTGTTGCTGAGAAGCCGTCCATATCAAAGGCTGTGGCAGACCATCTCTCCGGCGGAACCAAGCAGACAGTTAGTTCCCAGGCCGTTGTGATGTTCCGATCTCTAACACTGGCTTAGCATAATACGAGGTCCAAGTACATCAAGAACTACTCGTTCGATTTCGATTTCGGCCCTCCATGGGGCAGCTGCTCAGTGACCATGACATGCGTCACTGGCCATCTCACAGGGATGGCCTTCCCCGGCGCCTATTCGAACTGGAGTCACCCGCCCCCGGAAAGTCTGTTCAATGCTCCTGTACTTACCCAGGTAGACGAGGCAAGTTATTGCGGAATCCGGCTATAAACGCTGAAAGGGCCACCGATATGCCTCTGACTAACACGCCGGAATAGGACAAGAAGGCAATTGCTGCAAACATCGAGTCGCAAGCTCGTTATGCCCGTGCCCTTGTCATCTGGACCGATTGCGATCTCGAAGGGGAGCACATTGGCAGCGAGATCCGCGGCGCCGCGAGACGGGGTAATAGTCAAATAGAAGTTAAAAGGGCCAGGTTCAGCAACATTGAGAGAGCGTGAGTATTCATTCCTCTTAGAACCCTCTGCCAACCAAGGCGAGGGTAGCCTGGGGTGTATCTGACTGTCTTGTAGGCATATACTCTCCTCGGCGCGGAGGCTAATCTCTCTTGATGAGAAGCAGGTGAATGCAGTCGATGCTAGGATTGAACTTGATTTACGGATTGGTTTCGCCTTCACCCGTTTTCTAACTAATTCACTTCGTCCGTTGGGTGGGCCCCTCGTCGAGAGGGTTCTCAGTTACGGTAAGCCTGGTCAGGACCCGACGCTCAGCGTAGTTGACTCACAACGATATTAGGCTCGTGCCAATTCCCCACGCTTGGCTTCGTAGTTGAGAGATACTTCCGTGTCCAGAACTTCGTCCCCGAGACGTTCTGGACAATCAAGGTCATCCATAACCGCCAGAGGATGGATGTCAACTTCACTTGGGCGAGAAATAGGCTGTTCGACCGTGCGTCGGTCATAGTTCTGTACGAGAAGTGCCTGACTGCGAAGATGGCAAAAGTTACCAAGGTGCAAGAGAAACCGACCAAGAAATGGAAACCCTTACCGCTCACGACGGTCGAGCTGCAAAAGGCTGCGACGCGCCTGTTGAGAATGACTGGTCAGCATGCCATGACCATCGCCGAAGGTCTCTACAATAAAGGGTTCATTAGCTATCCCAGGACGGAGACCGATCGATTCGACAAGGGGATGGACTTAAAAGCGCTGTGTCGCAAGCAGACGCCGGACGCCCGATGGGGTCAGTTCGCACAGGGCCTCGCTGATGGCGCCTTTCGACAGCCTAGAGAGGGCCGCCATGACGATAAGGCCCATCCACCGATCCATCCAGTCACCTACGCTGCCCCTAGTGTTTTAAACCATGACGAGGGCCGCCTCTATGAGTATATCGTGCGGAGATTCCTCGCCTGCTGCTCGGAGGATGCCAAGGGCCTGACAACGGATATCGAGATCAACTACGGTGGTGAAGTGTTCGCGGCACACGGTCTGAAAGTGCTGGAACGAAACTACCTAGATGTCTTCGTGTATGAGAAGTGGAACAGCAGCCCCGAGCTTCCTGCATTTACAGTCGGCGAGCAGTTCCAACCGACGGAGGCTATGATGAATGAGGGAAAGACGGCTAAGCCCAACTACCTCACGGAAGCCGACCTGATAGCCCTCATGGATGCGAACGGTATCGGCACTGACGCCACAATGGCTGAGCACATCCAGAAGATTCAGGACAGAGAATACGTCAATGTTGTCAACCTCCAAGGAGAGAGGGGAGAAGACGAAGATGTCCCAGATGGTCCTGCAGCGCGAGGCGGTAGAGGGGCCCGAGGAGGCCGCGGAGGCGCCCGAGGCGGACGCGGCGCATCATCTGCTGGAAACCGGGGCAAGGCGGGCAAGTACTTCGTTCCGACGCGACTTGGTGTCGCGCTGATTGTAGGCTTCGACAGGATGAACTTTGAGACAAGTCTCGGCAAGCCGTTCCTACGGAGGGAGATGGAGGCGAAGATGAAGGCCATCTGCGAGGGGCGCACGACGAAGGAGGCGGTGCTTAGGGAGAGCATAGGGCAGTATTCGAGGGTGTTTGATCAGTCTCGAGAGAAGCTTGATACTCTACGGGCGGTATGTTGCCTCTTTGCGGGCAGATTCAGTTCTCTTGGAGTTTGTTACTGACACGTTGCTTTAGGCCTGCCGGGAGTTTGTCTTGGTTTGAGGGCCACTTGAGACTGTGTATGTGGGCTGTAGAGTGTGCACGCCGGGTTTCTAACATTCGGCCAAAAGCCCACTGACGCTTCCGTGACACCAAATTAACTGTTGTCACTCGAGAGCCAGTGGCAGGAAGTAGGATCCAGGATGACGACTGCTCCTGCAAAAAAAAAAAAAAGCATGACAAGCCCACAGCAAGACGAGCGCATGGGAGGCAGGTGCTTCAAGCACGCTGAGCTTCCTTCCGGATCCCAGCCCACTGAGGATGGCATTCAGGACCAGTGGATCTAGCTCGCTGCGCCTGGACTCATGATGTCTCCCCGTCTCCTGTTCCGGAGAGGCGAGGACCCCCACTCTAAAGATTTACACAGGATTACGTTTACCAACGCCGAAACATTCTTGAACGACGCGGGACATCTATGTCACGGACAGCGAAGTTAAGTGTGGTGTACTTCGGCTCCGGGCTGACTAGGGCATCTTCAAATTCCAGCCGCAGATAGTCCAACATCCGCTCCATGATGTGAAAGCTATGCTACCCTCATCTACCCACTCAAGGTGCGAGGGCAGGTATCTTTTCTAGTTGTACGATAGACGGTGTTGCCGTCTTACACACACGGACGCCGGCTTCACATACCACTTCCGTCCGGTCAGGGTGTCGAAGGCAGGCAAGACAGCGGGCAGAATTGGATTCGGGACCGGACCTGCGTCTGTCAAACCCTCGGAGGTACGGGGAACAGGCGAAGAGGGGGCAGGTACGAAGATGCAATGGCTTCCGTAATAACCCCGCTGTCGATGAAGAGGGGGCCCATAAGCGGGGTCGGGGATCTGATGAGGGGTATAACAGCGAACGGGATGTTAACCCGCGGGAGTATGGTAGCTAGGGAGAAGAGGCTGGGGCTGGCCTCGGGCACGCCAGCGGAGGGCTGTGACACACCCGTGCCACAATCTACGTATTTTACTCGGTGTCCTCTCCGTGTGTTCCGAGGGGCCATCGCGACCGTCCCACTCGGCGAGTCGTGATGCAGGCCACTTGCATCAGTGACGAAACATGCTATTAAACATGCCATTCTCCGCAAAGAGAAGCGCCGCGACAGCCCCCGCATGGCCGTCAACCTCGGACAAGCTCAAATCGCAACATCAGAACCCGTCTCGCGAGCAGGAACTCGATAGACTCCTCAATGGATGGTCGCAAAAGAGGGGCCAATCATGGCGGGGCGCACCCAACGTGGTGGTTGCCATCCTGCCGACTCGAATGGCACCGCGATGGATACACCCCGCGATGGAAGACTGCGCGAATTTTACGTGATTGGCGGGATGTGGCGTGGCGTGCGTGTGATAGGGAGGCTCTGTTGTTGGCTGGAGCGAGAGAGCTGCGTATCCGCGGCGTCGCTCGCCGTATCAGGACGTGGGCTCCTTTATCATCTCGTAGCCAAGGCAGTGAAGGTGTGGTGGGGATGCGGCATGCGATAGGGTGCTATTGGCCCGTGTTTAAGTGGCTTCCTTTCCGCTCCAGCGCTCGTTCCTGGCGTGCGACTGCGACTTCCTTCGCGCTGGTGCTTCCTGTTTTAGCAGCCGGACGCGGGGCGCGCATCAGCTGAGCTGAGCCAGCGAGAGACCATCTGAGTCGTAGCAAGTGCTAGGGCTCGTTAATACTCGTACGTCATAAATTTCAAACAAGAGATTACGGACTTCTGTTGTTATTATTACGGACCCAGATCGAAGGAAACGGACTGAGAAAGAAGGGGCATGGAAAAAAAGCTCTGATACAAAAAAGGAAGAAAAAAATTTCCTATCCTGGTCCATCGGGGGCGGGTTCCCCTGTATCGGTAATCTTCGATCACGATGTTCCCTCGCAAGCGTCATTTCCGCCCGGGCCATTAGGATCACCGAGCGGCACCATTGCACAAAGTCGCGACACTAAAGACCAAGCCCTCATTTTCGCGCACATTTTGCCAAAAAAAAAGAGAAAAAAGGTATCTTTGGGTTTCCGCGGGCCACACGAAACTTCGTCGCCACTGAAACGACACGTTCGATAACCCTCTCACGAACTCTAAGGAATCCGATCTTTCTGCTCTACCCTATCGCACGTCCCAGATAAGGGCACGGGGTCCAGGGTCAGGGCAAGAACGCGAGGGCTATCTCTGTTGCCCCGACGCCATTCTCCACACGCTACCCACCTACGTGGGGCGAGCACATGAATCCCCCTTCTCCAGATTTGTAGCCGGAAGTAACGGGGTACGGGAAGCTGTCTTGCCCCCTTTCCTAGCGTCGGCTCGGACGCTAAGGAGACGCTTGATTGCCCCGGGGTTTCGGCGGCGCGGAAACATGGCGTCGCCATTTGCGGAGCCGAGCCTCCAGCTTGGCCCTTCATCATTTCGAGGGAAAAGCAAGCGAATCGGCGATTGTCGTCGCTGCATGCACCCATCGGGTAGCCAGGGAGTCCTCAGTTTTGGGAAACAGGTTGCAATGCGAAATTCTCAGCACATCACACATCGTACAGAATGTCCACGAAATATTATCGCGCATGACAGAATGTGCAACTAGCTGTCTGGCAGTGGGCTCCGTTTCTCCGTTTTTGCCCGTGACAAATGTGGGAGGACTTTAGTGCCCGTGAGGTCCTTGGCGGCCGCTCATTGGCAGGCCCGGCTAGTCCGTTTTTGCTTCGTATCGCTCTATTTTACGTTGTTTGATGGGTGGACTGCTCGAAACAGATCACGTCATCACAAAGTAATCGGGGACCAAGTTCGCTTGGAGCCGGGAGCACCGGGGAGGAAAAGCGCCGTTGAGATGCAATGTGTCATGATGCTCCTATTTCCTGATGACGCCGTTCGCGATGCTCCCATGAATTCAGGGTTGTCAGGGGAGTGCTACATGGGTCCGTTTCCTTATCGCTGATAGGAAAGCGTGGCCAGCTTCCAAATGGAAGAGAGGATGGAAATTGGAAGCATGGTGATGGGCATGTCGAAGGATACACGTCTGGCCCTAGTATGGAGGTATCTCTACAGGTATAGTCACTCTGTCAGTGTGATGTTTGAAGTAAACATACAATGGCCACACCCTCCAGGTCCTCCCTCAATCCGAACAATGCCCGGGCACCCCATTTAAAGTACGGGGTACATTGCCTAGTCTCCCCGGTACTTCGGGCGGATTGCGCCTGACTCACTACTTTGGGCTCTCGCGCCCGGGGTGCCGTCGTCATCCCCCAGTAGGTTATTCGCATAGGTATATACCCGCGTGGGCTTCCAAACACGTCCGGAGTCTCCGTTCCCCCTTTGCTCTCTCCAAAACAAATCAACAAGAGAGACACAAACCACAACTATTCGAGATTCAACTGTCACCAGTACAGATAATCGCGTCAGCGTCGCCGGAGAGCTTATAATCGATCTTCTTGCTCCCTCGTCGGATTCATCCCTTTGCTTTGGTTCACAAATCTTCTTTGACTTGGCTTTGGATTCTGCTGCCTACTGCTCTTTGCCAACCACCGATCCAGTAAGTGTCGTGTCTCGCGTTATCTGCATTTATTTGCTCTGGAGTCCATCTCATTCCCGACGCGGACTCCCTTATTGCCCAAAGGACGAGAGTCAAGTGTTTGTTTGGTCTGCTCCATCTCCACGACTAGCCTATCGTCCTTCCTATCGCCTCGCAATTCGCACACTTACATCAACCTCAAAACTAACCGCACATATCGCTTTCCAGAACCGAAACCAAGCACTGCATCTGACCGAACGACCGAAAATGGCGTCACCGGTTTACGCTGTTCGCGATATCCCCAAGGCCTCCTTGAGCCGAGACAACTTAACTGCTGTAGCGGCTCGGAGCGTCCCTGGGACTGTGACACGATCTCGACCCCTCCCCACCCCTCCGAACTCCATATCTCCTGGCCTGCCTCCCCATGGCCTCAAGGCCCAGCTCCAGAAGGCCCAGCTCGACCCCATCGACTCAGACCTGGACCTGCAGGACGAGCAGTCCGCGCGCTCCGGCCTGCCCTCGCCTGCCTTCGAGTGCGCCGGCACTATCACCAGCGCCATGCTCGCCAAGTATCACCTGCCGGAGATCATGCTCAACCATGGGCCCTTGGCTATTCGCCACATTATGGGATACCTCACCACGTCGGTGCCCGGCTTTGCTGGGATTCCCCCGACGAAGGCGCGCAGACTAGTAGTGGCAGCTCTGGAGGGACGGGGAGGAGAGGGCGGAGGACTTGAAGGGGACGTGGAGTTTGAGAAGGTCGGCTGGGGCCGGTGGGACGCCAAGCGACGGGGGCAACCCTCGCGAAGCAGGCGGACCTCGCCCCTGGGAAGCCGATCGCCGCCGTACTCTGCAGGCATTCCCATTTCTAAGAATGGTGCGCGGGCAGTCGGTAGGTCTCGACTCAACCCGTCGGGCTCCAGGTCTAGCATGGGAGAGTCCGTCGTCTTCTCGCACGACGACCACGAAGTCACCATGGCGGAGAACGAGGCCGACAAGATGTCGCTCGACGACTCGGCCTCAGCCTCCTGCTCCGAGGCCCCTGACGACGACATGATCATGAGGGACGACGACCCCGAAGACCTTACGGATGATGAGGACTGGGCCGCCATCGGAGCCGCAGCTCTTCGCGCTGACTCGTATCCGAACCGCGCTGCGGCGATGGCGGACGGCCGATACCCTTCATCCCACGCTTATACCGGTGGCGGGATGCGCTCATTCTCTGCTACGGCCGGAATGGCGCGCTCGCTGCAGCCGCCGAACATTGACGCTTCCGTGCCGGGGACTACCTCGGACGCGCAGGAGCGTGAGGCGGTCGAAGCTTTGCTTCAACTTCGTTCTGTATAATACCCCTTTTGGCATGACTGGCGTTTTTTATTCCGACCGGATGGGATCTTTTGGGAAGGGAACTGGATTCTATCTCCTATTCATGTGTTTTCGCGGCACGCACGACTTTTGCTCAAACTTTGGAGCGTGGGCAGTGTCTCGAGAGCGGTGTGTTCCCCGATACCGCCTCGACTAGCTATCTGACACCGGCGCGCTCAGGGCTATTGGGCGAGATTTCATGTCCCATTGGACGACTTTTACGTTTCTGCCAACTTTTTGCATCATATTCAGTTTATTCAACACTTTCGGCGTCCAGGGTGGAACACGGACGCATCATCGCGCATGGGGGGAGGGATATTGGACAATGGGCTGGGATTGGACGGACACCACTCACGGTCAACTTGCATTATCAGACAGCCGTCTGAATTTCCCACTAGTTTCTGGAGGATTTGGGCCTCAGGAGGGGATCTCGAGTATACCGGCTAACTTGGAGGTGGCAACCTCTGCCTCTGCCACCAAAGGCACGAAAGATGGCGCGAACTTTCTCCTCGCGCCATCGCTAAGGGGCTGCCGCCACATCCAGGGGCCTGGTTGTTTTTCGGTCTGGCCACCACACAGAATTAGTGTGGCGAGCAATGAGGCGTGGTGGGAGTGGTTACATGGACTGGATTCTATGTGATGGGATGCTATGAGCCTCAAATATCGACATTTGAGGACTGACACATCTACTTTTACGACGGGATCGGCGTCGGCTACGGCCCCGCTCCTTTGACTCGAAGGGCAGGACCCTCGGGCCTGCCTTTCTTCTTCTACCCGACAGACTTGGTTTTACCGCGGCCATTGGAGGCTTACTCTTTTTTAATACGCGGCAGGAGGATGCGATAGCGTGGTTCAGCAAAATATCTATTGAGGATGGTGTGCGAGATCTCTTGGAATAGAGATATCGCGGATCCAGTCAGGAGGCGGGGTAGGAGTGGCTCAGATGGTTATGCTCTGGTGGGCGGCCCCTGGGCTTCTGTCTTGAAACAGAGTGACGAGGGGCCAACAAAAAGAGGAGCGCGGGTCAAGGTTGGGGTAGTAAGGGGATAACCAGATTAGGGATGGAGGAACCGGAAGAGTGAATTCTCGCCTAAGTAGCCTCGTTCTGCTCTGATTCCTGGGACATCTTCCAAGTTTGGGAGCGGAACGAGCACGAAAGTACAGAATATACCCGTCCAAACACTTGACGCACATCCCACAAGTTCTCCCGATTTGTGTTACCCCCGTAAATAAGGATGGTTTGTAGGAGGGCCCAGACCGCAGCTGTTTCGAGACGTGTCACTCTGGCCCCAGCGGATACGTCCGGATCGGCGCGCGAATGCGATTCCCGCTTCCGTTTGCGTGATCGACGTGGGCTGTAAGAGGGTGGAGTTCGGAGAATTTCCAGAGCGTATCACGTTTGTGCGGAAGAGGGCTCATGGTGACATCACGGAGTACAGTCTCGACAACTGGGCTTTACAAAAAAGGTCACATTGCCGAGAGAGGAAGTGTAGAACGTTCGCCCATTTTTTTTCCCCGTTGGCTAATAAACCGCGTATCTACCAAGCTCATACCATACTAACGTAAAAAAAGAAAAAAAAAATAAAAACATAAAATAAAACTCGTTTCTGGGAATCACCTAAACCGAACGATCCATCCTAGGAGACAAAAAGCAGATAAGGATAGTGATAAAGAAAGAGGACATCCGTAAACCATCATAGTGTACACACACCTAAGCACACAAAAAGATCCTTACCCTAACCCCTAGTTCAAAGTCCTCAAGCCGTCATCTTTAGGGAGGGATATAGACCCTCCTCCTTTCTCTCCTCCTTCGTCTCCTCTTTCTTCTCCGCCCGCGGGCTGCCCCGAGGGGTGCTATCGACGTCCATCGGCCTGGGCGAGGGGGGCGGGTCCTTCTCGTAGTCGCCCGACTTCAGGCGGCCGGCGATGTAACCCCTCAGCCTCTCGATGGTCCGCATATTCTCGAGCCACTGGTCGTAGTGCCTATCCCTCTCGCGGGTCTCACTGCTCTCTGACTCGGCGGAAGGGCTCCTCGCCTCAGCGAGCGGCTCCAGCGGCTTCGCGGGGGGGGACATCGGAGGCATGGAACGCGGCGGCGCGGCGGCGGAGCGCTGGAGCATGCCGCCGGAGTGGTAGCGGCGCTCGTCCATGTCGAAGGTGGGTCCGAGGGTCGCAGTGGTGGACTGGCCGGGGAAAGCGGAGGAGAGGGCGGGCAGGCTGGGGTAGGTGACGGAGGAGTGGCGACTCTGCGGGGACATGCTGCTCGACGAGGGGCTGGGGCTCTGGCCGGAGCTGTGGGACATGGCGCTCGAGGGCGGCGTCACGGCGGGAGTCCCGGTGGAGGAGAGGGCCGTGAGTGGCGAGGCCATATGGGCGCCCGAGGTGGCAGGCGCGGCGTAGGCGTCGGCCGCCACACCAGGCTGGCCCCGCCCGCCGGTTGGGGACGGGCTGGTACGCACCTCAAAGGTGTTGCCGTCGCGGATGTGGATGCCGTGGACGCCTTGCGTGGCCTGGTTGGCGTGGTCATACACCGTCGTCTGCATCTGCTCGAGGATCTGATCAAGCTGCACAAGGTCCTTCTGCGTGCGTGCGTTGGGCATGGGCGGCAGGTAGTAGTTCTGTGTGAGGGGACCGGGGCCAGAAGGTGCAGGGCCACCTCCACCGACGGGACCCTGCATGGCGGGCGCGCCGCCCATATAGTCGCCGCCGGGGCCCATAGGCATGGGGATCATGCCGTGCAGCGGGAGGAGGTTCTGGCTGATCTGGTCGTACGAGTTGGGCTGCACCTGGCGGCGCTTGGCGTTGCCAAGGAAGCTGTCAACCATGTCCATCTGGCGCTTGCGGTTGTCGAAGCCCGAGGTGGCGCTGTGACCGAGGTAGTCGTGCCGGGGGCCGCCCAGCGAGGTCGGCTGGTTGAAGTACAGGCCATAGTTAGTGGACGGCTGAGGGGCGCCATAGTAGCTGGGGTGTCCCGCCTGGTGGGGGAACGAGGCCTGAGGGTTCGTCCTCATCTGGCCGTTGTGGTCATAGTAGTTCGAGGGAGCTGCCGCTCATGTTAGCCTCCAGATTAGTTAGGATGAAGCGCGTCGGCTAGACATACCTCGGTTGCCCTGGTTCCTGTAAACATTGAGACCGGCGGGCTGGTCCTGAGGAGACCGGGCCAACGACGAGTCATCAGCGTGAGTCTGAAGCGCGCATTAGCATGACTTGTCAGCAAAAATATACTTCGAGAGTGGTTACCTTGACATGCTTCTTGAGATCCTGAGGCCTCTTGAACGACTTGCCGCAGAACTCGCACTTGTGCGGTTTCAGAGGCACGTGAACCCGAATGTGTGAGGTGATGTGGTCCCGCTTCACAGTGGTTGTCCTGCATTGGCCCCATTGACAAGTGAGGTTCAGGTTGTTGGTGCTCTTCCGGCCCACATGACGTTCACAGAGATGATCCTGGGACGGTCAGTCTCAGGCCACACAATTGGAAGAAGAGTAGGCGCCTCATTGGGAGCGGCAGCCACGAGCCACCCGACTTACATAGAGCGTCTCGGCGGTGGGGAACTTCTGGTTGCACGAGTTCCAGCGGCAGGTGAGGTTCTCGTCCTGGGTCTGCTGCGAGGCGGACGTGGCGGTCGTGGTCGTCGAGGCAGGGGTGTTGGACTGCGAGGAGCTGCTGGCCGACGAGGCTTGGGCGCCGGGGCCCTGGTCTTGAGCCGACATGTCGATGAGGGGAGCTGGTGATCCCCAGGCGGCGACCGGTTCAACCTCGGTTATTATGACGTTTTTGTGGCACGTGTATAAAGGTGCACGTGGGTCGTCGCTCGGAAATCCGAAAACGAAGGGTCCTGACTAAAGGGTCCTGCCGAAAGTGCCGGCCAATTATAAATTCAGACGCAAGCTGACAGTGCTGGCGGGGGTGCGCGAGTCAGTCCACTCAGAGCGGCAGGGAAGAAGTTCAGTCAGCCACGCGAGTAGAGGGGGTTCGCTTGGGATTTTGAACGGTCCCGCGGCGGGGAAGGAAGGCGAATATGCAATGCTTCTCGATCTCCTTGGCAAGGATGAGGTCCGAGGAAATGCGCATGCACCAAAAAAGATGCTGGGTATGGCGAAGGGAAGGTTCTCTGCGAGTCAAGGGGATATGGCTTCCTTTATCCCACCAGGCGAAGCCAAGCACGGCTCTTGGCAAGGCTTGGCAAGTCTTGGCGTTCGCCGAGTATGAGTTTGGTAATGGTGCACTAGCAGAACAAAGTCACTGTCCTTGCTAAATACGAAATGAGCCTGCAAGCTGGCAGTCAGAAAAACTGCGCCAGGAGGTACCAGGTACTGGACTCCGCTAACGGCCAAAGTCGCCTCCTTGGGGAGTGCCAAGGAGCGCCAAGGCTTGGCATAGTCTTGGCGTAACCACTAGACTGCGAGTCGGGGGGCTGTGGGTCTCCCGCGGCTTTCTTTCATCCGCCAGCAATGGTGCGGGCTTGTCGCTCGTCTCGCGCAGTTATTAAAAATCGAGTCAGCTGATCCGAAACTCCGGGAGATAGGCGCTCCCTCGAATCGGGATGGCGCGCCGAGTCATGTTCTGCTCTATCCCGAGGCAGACGGCCGTCGCGCGCCCGCGCAGGCTTCTTCTGGGTGCCTGAAGTCCAAAAAAAAAATACGAGTGTCGGCCCAGGGCGGGGAAAAGCGGGCAGGCGTGTTCTCCGAGAAGCCAGCGCCGGCCGAGACGCTATTACGAATCGCCGTAACATTGGCTCTCCGTGAGGGTGCTGCACCCAGGCCGCTCGCGCTGCGGCCGTGCCCCCGATTGAGGCTCGAGTTGCATAGAGGATCAGCATCTCACCTACGCTCTGGGAAACGCATGGTCACATCATCTCCGCCGCTCCCGTCGACACCACCCGGGGAGGGCCCCACTCGCCTGGGCTGCCGTCCACGCGTCCCCCCCCAAAGGCTCCGTCCGTCTCCGCAGCCAAGACCGTCTGTCCCCCCTCCGCCAAGCGCCTTGGCGCCGTCGCGCGCATTCTTTGACGGGGGCTCCGCGAACATGCCAAGCGGCGCTCTGAACCGTCAATCTGGTAAATGGGGGGGATCTTGAGGGGCCCGGCTAGGCGGCGTGAACCCCGAAACAGGTCGGGTTCCGTGCTCGGTCTCGTATCGGGGTGTCGGGCAGATTCATGTGTCACGTCCCCCGCTTTGTTTTTTTCGGGTGTGAGAGGCGGAAGGCTGGGCAGGCTTTTAAGGTTATATTTTCTGCCGGCGATCAGTGAGGCGCAGCAGTGGGGTATCAAGCGTTCTGGAGGTCCTCGAGGCCGCAAGTTGGCGGACATACTGCAGGTTTAAGGAGGGGTACATCCGGTGGACAACCCCGGAGAGCTCTCATCTCTCGCCTGCCAATCTGATCGATAGTACCACGTGCATCTCCTTATTCCAAGATCCTCAGCGCAAATCCGTGTGAGGCGCAATACAATTCCCCTCAATCGGGACAGAAGCCAAGACGCCAGAATGCGCGTCCCCTGAGCTTGAACCGGCTTTGCAGGGGTGCGCCAAGCCTTGGCTTCCAAGCCATATATAGAATTGGTGCGCCACCCTCTTTTTGCGCGGCGACGTCATCCGCAAGGAAGCTATCGCCAGAGCTGCAAGCTCGCCCTCTCCGCAGGCGGGCGCTTATACCCGCCCAAGTGGCTTATAGGGGACGCTCTGTTGGCTGGCTTCTGGTTCGTCGGCGTCAGCTTATTGAGTCTATCCGCAGGGTACCATGCGGCCAAGATGTGACGGTTGACATGAGCAACCCCGCTGATTGCGTTGCAGAGGGCCTCAAAACGCGGAGCTTTGTCGGCTGATATCTTCCCCCAACCAGTGTTAGGGATCTGGGAGAGCACGGCAGCCCGCACGCAGTCGACAGTTCTCTCACACGTGCTCATACTCATTCCGGGCGCAGTGCATTCTTTGACTGAGTCTCCGGGAGCGGAAGCCTTCGAAGGATGTGCGCCCTGTGCTTGCATGAGGGAGCTCTGTGAGGTCAATCCCAAATCTTTCTCAGCGAAGACATTCAGCCACGACTGTGAGCAGATATTGCCGACGGTTATTTATAGCCTCCGGGAACCCAGCCGAGTTTCCGTGCATCATCGATGCACTGCGGATATCACTTCGCTCGGCGAGACCCGAGGCTCCGCTACAAAACTCTTTATCTTTGCGTAAAAGAGTGTCATAGTTCAAGCAGTCTTATCAGCGCAGCTCGCAGCGCGAATATCAGAGTTGAAAGACCCCCTAGACTTGAGGGATGCACCTTGCCATATAGTTTTTCAACGGTACCCGGAATATCCCATTCCAAGTCACCCGTACTAGGAGGTGACGATAGAAAGAACCGACCCATCGCATCTTCAGTTGAGGCGACCGAATTCTATCTCTCTAGCCGTGGCAAGGGCCACTGTGTCTCTCATGGATCTATATATTGAAGTCTTGCTACAGTCCCAGAGTGTACTGCAAATACCGGATAAGACGCAATAGACAGAGGCTCAATTTAGCCGTGTCGCTAGCCATTGACATCCCCTCTCGCCGTCTCATAAGGTGGACGACCAAGGCAGCGGAAGGCACACAACGGGCCCCCTCAAGGACATGAACTAATCCTTACCAGAGCAGAAAATTAAGTGGGAAGAGGGAAGAATTGGATCTCGATGTGCCCAAAGTCGCCCTCTCCAGAACAACTATCGACCTGACACCGACGAGGGTCCAGATCGCCTCTTGGCACCTCTCATCAAACCACCCAAACTCCATAAACATCATGTTGAGGATCACTACTTTTTCCCTCCTTCTCGCCGTAGCTTACGCCCTCACTCCTCGCCAACTCGTGGTCCCTGAGGTGGCCGGTACAGTCACAACATGTGGCCCTTGCGAGGAGGGTGCTGCTTCCTGCACCGCCTGCGACGATGTCGACTGCAGCGAGCCTGCGAGTGTCTCCTGCACTGAGATGGACACCTGGGTCCACGAGCACCAAGAGCCAGACTCCACGTTTCTGTTTGAGACGCAGGGCGGGCAGCGGTTCGAGTATAGCTGCACCTCGTGCGAGGACGGGTCCGGGAGTTATCAGTGCACGGAGTGTCAGACCTTCCCGGAGAACCACTGTGTCTTGCCCGAGGTTCATGAGTGCGGTGGGGAAGAAGTGTGATGGACTGAGATAAGCCAGATGGTGGTTGGGGCTTTGGCCAGACCGCAAGAAATAGGGTCGTGAATAGAGCCCGGTTGATTTCTGTCATGTATGTGTCGGCATATAAAAGTATTGATTCGCTCGTGGGCTCTTCTGCCGTTAGGACATCCATCGTGAACGCGATGTTAACTCGACCTCACTCGCACTCCACCCCCTCTCTTAACGCCTCGACTCCCTCTCCGCCTCCTCCCTACATCGTTTACACATGCACCAACCCCCTAGGCTGCCCTCCGCCCACTCTCTCCTATCCCAGACCGGAAGCCCAACGTCGCAATAGTGATTCAAAATCTCCTCCCCTTTCCTAATGCCCCCCTCCCTTTCCCCCACGACCCTCTTCTCCCTCGCCCAGAGAGTCATCCGCCCACCCCACTCCCACGTAACGTTGGGATCGCAGTCGTGGTTTGCGAGGCACCAGAAGGGGTGCACGGCCGCGACCTCGGGCCGGCCGTCACGCGGGTTCTTCCTCGCGGACGCGGTTCCGCGGGTCTTGGCGTAGATGATGTTCATGACCCAGACGTCGTAGTCCCCCAGCGTGTCGTATATGTCGATGTCCATCTTCTCGAGGAAATGGATCGGCATCTTGACGTTGTACTCGAAGCTGAAGGGTAGTGTCCATCCAGGGGGCGGAAATGCCTCCCGGTCAGTATTGGAGCGCGGAGAAGACACGGAAACGAAGTCGCCCCAGATGTACTTGATTTCCATGACATCCAGGGGATGTATCTCTTGGTGTGCCGCCATTGCGAGAACCCGCGCGAGGAGTAGCATGTGAAGCCTCTCATCGGCCTCCCGGTGCTTAGGGTCCTTCCCGATAGAATCGACATCCTTCTCACAGAGCGCCGGGTGATATTTCTCCTGGGCCTCATCGAAGCAAAATTGGCTGCAAAATACTGTATCGTAGCATTCCGGACAGTTTACCGACTCCCCTTCTGCGTCTCCAAGCTGGGGCAATTCCTCGCCGCAGGCGTCGCACAGAAGGTCCTTGAAGCGGTTGTTCGCCGTTAGGAGAGAGTACTCTTTCAAAACCGCTTCTCCAGGAGCAATGTCCTCCGCCGCAAATAGACCAAATTGAACGCAGGTTGAGTCTCCTCCTTCATTGGTCGTGCCCAGAAGGGGCAGCTCGGTGGCTTTCACCACGCATTTGGGCGCCATGTCTCGCAACTTTGAATTCAAGAATCCAATGGCCTCTTCTGAGTACCTCTCAGGCTCATGTGTATTCCACGGATAGACCTCACGACGACAATATCCCCAGTCGGGCAAGTCATCACCGGATATATCGTTCCTCTTTAGTCTGGCGCGGCCTCTCTCCAACACTTGCCCCTGCGTTTCCCACAACTCCACGTTTTCAGGGTCCACTCGGAGTCCATGCTCGCAGAATCCGTAGGCGCTTTTCAAACACCCAACGAGCAAGAGGCTGGAGGCTAGGATCTGACAGGCCTTCAAGGACGCGGACCTCGCGCGTTCTTCTATATCGCCATCCTCACGTAGACGTGACTGAGTCTCGGACAAGGCGGCCACGGCTTGCTCATGGTACTCGGCAGAATCATCCCTCACATCATCTGAAAGTAGAAGGGCACGGTAGGCATCTCCGGCGGCGAGGTCTGGGTAGTCGAGATCTAGGTGGACCGTTGCGCGCTCAAGGTAAAGGAGGAGGTCATATGGCAGCTCCGACAGCGAGGCAGTAAGAGCCTTGCGCCGCGCGAGGAGGTCGGTGTAGTCGTTTGTGGTCATTACTGTGGTCTTGCTGTACCTTTCCTACCAGAAAATAACCAGCTACAGGGGAAAACTTGAACGTGGCTTCCAAACTTCGGCCTTCCCTGCTAAGTTTAGGGTGTGGTCGAAAATATTTCTTTCTCTGCCCCTCACTTCCCGAATAGAGAAGGTGGGGTGTACTAACTGGACTTAAGCGGCGCACTTGCCAAACCAAACCTCGACACAGAAACACGTCGGCGGCCCGTTGCTCAAAGGGGAAGAATGACAGTTTTGTGGAAGATGGTACTTTCACATTGTTGGAGGCAACAGAGAAAGAGAGGATAGAAGGGGGTAGATATTCAGGCCCAGTTCTTTCCCGATCCACTGGGGCTCCTCCTACCTGAGGAGTATTTCACCTGTGAATTCAGTTTCCATTTACTGCCGGCTGTCATAGTGGTATACTATCTAGAAAGTCTAGTCTCGAATAATCCGAAGCGCAGCATTCGCTAGCACACTTCTTCGAAGCGACCGCGGAAGGCTTTGCCGGATTTCCGGGCTCTTTGAGACAGTGGCGCGGGTGGGAATGTCTTTCATTCTCGCACACCCGAGACTTTGAACTGGAGACGGCTGGGAGACCGTATTGACGAAACTGGGTGAGTTTCACCATCCCATTTGCGGGTCAAGGAACGTGACTTCATGATGTCTACTGGTGGGGTCGGGGAACTGCTGCTCTCCATACCAAAATGGGTTTCGCTTTCGCAGCACGAGTACTAGTGGTATCGCGATGCCCCGTAGTATAGAGTGCTCCACGAGCGGTTGGATAAAACTGACGTGTAAATGCATCATCGCGATTTGGCCCATCGCTCCTTCCGCTGCACTTGTAAACACAGTTACTAGACGGAAGGCAAGGCCTATGACAAGCCTGTTCACGTCCGGAACACCTTTCCAGGAGTACAGGTGTGACTTTGAAGAGGTGCGACTAACCTACCAAGTTGCTCTTTCCGCCATCCTTGGGGTCTCACAGCATGTGAGCAACCGCGGGCGTGGAAGGCTTTCTTGAGCTGGTAGGGGGCTTATCTTGTAGCTGGACAATGGGGAAGATACACTTTAGGCTGCAATGACGCTTAGGCAGGATTCCCGGCTGCGTATATGTACATTGTTCACCTAGGCTCCTAACGTGATACCACTTGTAGATGTTGAGCCAGCCGTCCCAGGGACTATCCCATATGATTGGGGCCATCCACCACGTCACTCCCCACAGTCGAAGCAAAAGAACAGCTTAAACCCCAGCCCATTTGCATTCCGCTGACCTTCCATACCTTTTTTTTACCTCAAACCAAGCTCCAGACCCTCTTTATTTTCCCCAATCCTACTGTTCAAGGGCCCCGAGAACGGCTTGTTCCGAACCGTCGGGATCCGGGCCAGTTCATCCGAAGACGCTGGTAAGTGAAGACGGATACCAGCGTGAAAGTCAACCCGCATTCCCCTTTTGTACTCGGGTCTTCAGCTTGTTGGCCTGACGCTGTTGCTCATAACCGGAGAGACGGAAGCCTAGTGGGTTCACTGCTCCTCTAACATCGGCTGCCCCACCGCCAGTGACGCAAACCGTTTCTATCCAGCGACGCTAAACCCAGGACCCGTTCCCGCTCCCGTTCCTCCCCCCCCTCCCCCCCCCCCTCCAGCGGCCGCTTTCTGGCGACTGGTACTGTTCCATTCGATTCCGTTC